>CAUYTI010163301.1:0-19966 GCA_963575145.1 Galago senegalensis
AGGGCAGGGCCTGACAACAATGCAAACTTTGATAAGCAGTTCTCGATAATCACTTCTCAACAATTATTTGTTATTATTACAGTTTAACATTATAAAATTGACAAAATAATATAAAACTCATATTCTGGCAAAATAGCCACATGGCAGCTGAAAACCGAATATTCTCTTCCTGCTCTCCCGCCCCTTCGTGCATTCTTTCCAAAAACCAAAAATCAGGACTTTTTTAAAACGCCTTAGGACACGGGACAAATTGTTCAAAAGTGGGACTGTCCCACCAAAAGCGGGACGTCTGGTCACCCTACAGGAGAACCAACTCAGTCCTTCAAGAGAGAGAACTCACTCACTAATACAAGATCAAAGAATACCATGAAGGGGAATCTGCCCCTCTACCCAGGAGGCCCCACTTCTCAACACCACCGCATTGGTAACCAAATTTCAACACGAGCTTTTCTGTGCACAAACAAACCATATCTTTACAATAGTAGGTCTGCTCTGAAAATTTCCATCCATGAAATTGAGAGATGGTTAGAAAATCCATATTTAGCTATAATACTTTTTACTGAAAGAAAAAGGAAGAGTGAGGTAAAATAACTAGATCCAAATGTCCCCCAGTCCTTAGCCTTTTCTACTTAATTATCTGTCACTAATAATAAAAATCATAGGATAAATCAGACAAACCACAAGAGAACACTTCAGTCCTGAATGTATGATACTTTCATTTTAAAAATTAACATTTGTTGGTATATATTTTTCCATCCTTTAATTTTTAGCCTACATATGTTGTTGATTTTGAAGTGATTTTCCTATAAATGGTATGCAATTTGGTGATGTTGTGGGTGCCACTCCACCAAACTTTTCCTTTTATTTAATGTATGTAGGCCAGTTACTTTTAAAGATAATTATCGATGCATTTTCTTAGGTCCACCATTTTACTGTTTTCTTTTTCTTTTTTTAGTTTTTTTATTTTATTAAATCATAAATGCATAGATCATGTATACACTAATGCATGTATGGGGTACAATGTGATTTCATATAGAATTAGGAGCATTTACATCACACTGGTTAATATAAACCTCATCCCATTTACTTAATTATTGTGTTAAGACATTTATACTCTATACTTAATAAATCTGACCAGTACCCTTGCACTATGCACCAGAGGTGTGTTTATTTTGTTTTCAATTTGTTTCCTCTGGTTCTTATCCTTCTGTTTCTCTTTTTTTGGACTGTCAGTTGATTTTCTTTCCCCATGGGTTAGGGGAACCTTTTCTGGAACTTTATTTTTATTTATTTATAGTGCTTTTGAGTTTACCTCAATGTATAATTACTATATAGATTGCTCTATGTGGGCTATATGTATACACACATATGCTGAAGTTCTGCTCTGAAAGTTTCCATCCATGTAAAATGATACATGGCTGGATATATGTGCATATGTATGTGTATATTAATAAAAAATAAAAATCTCAAGCATGAAAGCAAACTAAAGTATGAGGCACGCTGAATTACAACCAATACAAATATCACACTAGAGCCTCCAAATATGTTTAAATGTATAAATTGTACCAATTGTATAAATTGCACATGTATAAGTTTAACATAATAAAAGAAAACCATAAATAAATCTACAAAAACTAAATTGAAAAAACAAATATGGAATATGAAAATAAAACTTTAATTATTAACAAAATAATCAAAAAAAGTCATTAATAACAAACAAGAAAACCAGGTAGCAAACTCCATATCAGCTATATTACTAAGTAAAAACATTTTGAAAACTCAAACCAAGTCTAAACACAATCAGCACATGAACTGATCAACTAACTAAATTAACTAACTAATGAACATCAAAACACACATACTCACATCTAAACTCTCACACCTTCTCAAAAATAAGCACACAAATATGAGAACAATTTCTAATGGTGCCACTATCACTGCCTGGCACACATACACAACTGGGATTGTGACATTTTCTGCCCAAGGAAACTCTAGAAATTGGTTGTGCATAGGTAATGGTAATAATGTTAGGAATATTATACATTTTAAATTGTTAATATTATACATTATAAATTTTAAATTGCACACGAACTGTATGGGCACCCTTACTCTTGACCAATCTAAATTTTCCTCAAGATTTGGAGTGGTGTGGGGTATGTCACTGATCTAAGGTGACAACAAAATTCCACAAACTTCCACTTACCCATTAACATGATTTATGGCAGCTCATCCAGGAAGGGGATGATTGTTTTTCTGCCTACCACCCAATCCAACCCTCATTTCCCAGCATTGTATTGAGTATAACCTGTGGCCCAATCACTGCTGCAGTCCTGGAGATGCTCTCCGGGGATCTAGCGCCAGCCTTCTGTCTGTGATTTTCAAGTTTTCCTTGCAAAAACATTGGGTTAAGAAGAAACAACTGAAGGAAAATGGAAGGGAAAAGACAAATGGACATGTCATCATTCTCAAGAAGTCTAAGATAAGTAAGTACCTTCACCTCCCTTCAACTCTTCAGATAATTTTAAAAAATAAATGTCAAATAGATTAAAGAAATTAAACAAACATATGTTCTAGGCATCCTCTCAATCCTTATAACTATGGTAAATTCAGAAAAGATTGATATATTTTCAATAAATAAACATATATGTATGTATTTTCATACTTAACATACAGATACTCTGGGGAATAAAGTATTGTTTCTATGTAAGAAAGTATATCCAAACCTCTAAAGAAACTCTTATCTTCAATCCTTGGAGAGTAAAAAAGCTTCTGGGTGCAGATTGAAGTTTCTCAGGCCAGTGAGAATTTAAATAGTCCCCTAGGAAAAAGAAAAGGCTTTGGAACTAGAAGGAACATTTCCAGGAAAGAATAGGTTAAAGTTTTTCTGAGGCAAAAACCATACTTCGTTTCTGTAACACTGGAAACTGAACCCACAAAGAGAAAAAGCCACCTTCTCAATACAAATTTTCTGATCTGTACGGAATTACCTCTTTTGAGAAGCTTATGTAAATCCCTGAAAAATCTACATAAGTGAGTTTTCCTGGGAGCACTCTGTCGCTAGGACCTGCATCTCAAGGCCTGCTTATGAGAGTCCAGTGAGGTAGCTCCATTCACTTTGTATGCTGACACCCATGGCCACGCCATGTATCGCACATGATGTGTGTTGTTCTACTCAAGAAAGTGACAATCATCTTTTAGTACATTTGAGTGCCACTTTCTGGAGCAAGACACTACACATAACTGAAGGTTATGGCCCTGCCTAAATACACACAAGCAATTTTCATTCGATGAAGAATTTAATCTCCAGTATGCGATTCCCACACACTGCCCTTCTCTAACTATCAGAGTGAGAATCCTCTTACTTGCTGCATATTTAGTGAGCTGGTTTTGAGACATTTTTCTCTGCCTTGGGTGAAAAATCACCTCGTCAACATGCCTCTGTTGATTTTCATGTCATTAGTAATGGCATGTTATACACAGTTTGCTTTTTCTGTATCCACAACACATTTCTTTGCCCCAGCCTTCCCAGTTCTATAACTTAATACCAAAGCCACAGAAGCAGCAAGGTAACCATGCAAGAAACTGAGTGACAAAGGGAGATAATTGAGGCAGTTCCAGGATTAACAAGACAGAAAAAATTCCATTTTCTCTACCATTCCAGGGGAGGATACAGATTTTTTTGCCTGGAGTCATTCCTAGGAGAGCAGATGGCTCAGAGCCTAGACATATCCCATTCTTCCTTCTCAGCCCTGGATGTTCTTAATGCTTCATACTCCTTATTAAAAGAGTTTCTCCAAAATTTATCATTTTGAGACGCACTCATCCCAGGGGTCTGTTGTTCCCTTTAAATAGTGAAGCTGAGAGGAGGTGGAACCAAGTAGGTGAAAGAGAGCCATAGAACTCAAACTACCTATGTTTTAAGGGTTAGAGAGCTAAATTAAACAAAAGTTTGTTGAGAGGGAGGAAGGTATACTAAGTGAAATACATGAATAGCTAAATGATGCCCTGGAAAGAGAAAGAGAGAATGAAGTGAGGGACAATTAATCTGGAGAAACCCAAGTCTACCAGTATTCAGGCTCCTCCATCACTATCAATAGACTAAATTGATTCAAGACTATATCTCATAGCTGGGCATTGTGGCAGGCACCTGTAGTCCTAGCTACTTGGAAGGCTAAGGCAAGAGAATCACTTAAGCACAAGAGTTTGGGGTTGCTGTGAGCTGTGACACAGTCTGTCTCACTGTGGGTGACACAGTGAGACAGACTCTGTCTCAGAAAAAAAAAAGACTGTCTCAAATTTATATACACCTATAAATGAGATCTTAAATGAAAAAAAAATTAAAAATTAAAAAGTTCCTCTTAGGGCGACAACTGTAGTTCAAAGGAGTAGGGCACTGGTCCCTTATGCTGGAGGTGGCGGGTTCAAACACATGCCCGGCCAAAAACTGCAAAAAAAAAAAAAGTTCCTCCTAATAAAACACATGAAAACAAGCTCAATACCAGTAATAGTAAATAAATGCAATTAAAACTACAATGAGCTACCACTTCATATCCATTATAATGGCTATTACAAAAAAAAAGAACAAACAGAAAGTAAAAACTGTTGACAAACAGAAAAATCAGAACCCTTGTGCAGTTCTGGTGGGAAAGTTAAATGCTGAAGTTGCTATGAAAAATAGCATGGTATAGCTGGGCTTTGTGGCAGGTGTCTGTAGTCCCAGCTACTCGGGAGGCTGAGGCAAGAGAATCGCTTAAGCCCAGGAGTTGGAGGTTGCTATGAGCTGTGTGATGCCACAGCACTCTACCAAGGGCGACAAAGTTAGACTCTGTCTCTACAATAAAAAAAAGAAAGAAAAGAAAAAAGAAAAATAGCATGGTGGTTCTTCAAATGAACACAAGCTGAACATGCAAAATAAATAATAAATGACCAACAACACACAAAGGTCAACAAGAATAAAATCAAAGCAAAACCAAAACTACAAAAATAAACGATACAATGTATTGTCCCCCACACAGAGTTCCAAAATAGTACGTGCATACACACACACACATCCCTACAGATGTGCACAACCACAACCTCCCAAATATACACACAATTTGAAAAGAAATATCAAACAGCCACTTTCATAGTCCAGATCATATCACAAATAAGTACAGCAGTGCCTAGGTCAACCCTCAGAGTACAAGAAAGAATGGAACAAACATTTTTAAGTACACACATATGATGCATTTACAAATAGATTCAAAGATAAATTAGAGCACTTTCCACTCTCTTCATTGAAACCTAAATTTCTACCACAGTTTGAGTGAAGTGAGACACATAGCTGCTTAGAAATAAACAGCAAAACTGACAAACATCAGGTCCTGTGGTGGCCCCTGGGGCTGCAGTGCTTGCCATCTGTTATCTTTCTTTTTCTCTCTGCTAGTCCCTCTTTGAGGTTAAGGTAGGAAACATTCAGAAAACAAGAGAAAAAAAGTCTGTGCATTAATCTTCAGTACCAAAGGTCTGAGAAATTATCTTACCATTTTCATAAATATTTCTATTTCACAAAAAACACTCAAAAATAGTTTAAATAAAATGTACAAAAAGACCAAACAAATGAAAGGCTCTGGGAACCATATGAACTGTGGTTGATAGAGTGATATCAGATAAGACATTAAAGAAAGGAAACTTCCTCAGTTTCTAATAACTGTCACTAATGCATGAGAGGGAAAATGGCAAAAAGAAAGAGAATGATGGATCCAACCCAAAGCTTCTTCCAAAAGATTTCTTCTTTTTTGACAAAGGTATGTGAATCCTCCATAAACCTGGATGGTAAGATTTTTCCAGAGGCCCTCAAATCCTAGATCTTGACTCAACACAAGCATTTATTGACAGTGATTTGCAATGCCAGTGTATCTGTGCAGACAACTCACACCACCTCTCCTCAGGGCCGCCATATGGGGTTGTATATGTTGTGTATTACCACACCCGGAAAAGTGCCAATCATATTTCAAGTGTAACTGAATGGCACTTTCCGGAGTGGGGCACTGCACAACATGGGTTTAAGTATGGTAGCACTGCCAAAATGTCCCCAGCCTTGTCACTTTCACCTATCACCTAATGGTGCCAAACCATGTATAGGTCCCAAGATTATACACAGCCCTGTGTAACACTCACCCCAATTGCCCTTCCTCTGTCATTCCTCCCTGAATCAGTATCTTTCCCACATGTTGCATGCTTGATTTGCAGGTTTTCAGGCCAAGGGGGAGTAATTTTTTAGTTTTTCTTCTCTCATTCAAATAAAATATATATTCATCTGTGTTAATCTATTGAATTTCAAGCCATGAAAAGTTATGCTTTATATATTCTTTGCTTCCAAAGTCAAAGTACCCAGCAACACTCCCACTATATCCGTCTCCATCCTAAATTCCACCTCAAACTTGCAAGCTTTGTTGCAGAAAGAAGATAGGCTCCCATGCACATGTCCTATATAATCTCATCCTCTCTACTGTGAATTTTTTGGAATGTTGCTTCCATAATTAGAATATGGGTTATAGACAAAGGGATGCTGCAGATATAATTAAAATCACTGGTATTTTGAATTTGATTGAATCAAAAGGCAGTGAAGCTGACCTATCAGGTAAACTCTTTAAAAGAGGATATAGAGACCAGAGACAAGAGAGGGCAGCCTTGAGGAAGCAAACTGCCATTTTGTGGACAGATCAACATGGCCAGGAATGTCAGGTGGTCTCTAGATGCCAAGAGCCTCCATCCTGAAGCTATAAGGAAATTTTTTTCCAACTTTAGGAGAGGCCCTTGAGCTCCACATCATAACCCTGGTTGAAACCTTGATTTCAGCTATGTAAATCCCTATGCATAAAGCCCATCCTTGGAAGTACCTGAACCAAGGACTTCGCTAAGCTATGTACAGACTACTGACTCATGGAGAATGTGGGATGATGAATGTGGATTGTTTTAAGCTGCTTGGTTTTATAGTAATTCATCATGCATAAGTTAAAAATTAATACACCTTTATTTGGAGTTGCATGCCTTAATGATGAAACCACTAAAGAGGCATAGAAAATATGCAGGAATCTCAAGAAAGAGAAACAAAGAAAAGTTTGGAGTTAACAACACATGAAGGGCAGAAAACCCTTTACCTCTTTTTATTTCCCAGAGATAAATATAAAACTTACCTGGATTAATTTCCAAGAGACAAAAAGGGCTTAGAGCCTAGAGATGCCTTATTTTTTCCTCTTGTACCTGGAATTCTCAGCCTTTTTTCAGAGATCTGGTTCTAGAATCTATTCCAAACTTTACATTCTGCATCACAAGTCTCTGAAGGTTTATAATTTTCTCATCACACAAATACCATCAGATAACATGGAAGAAAGGAGGCGTTTTTCAAGAACAAAAAATACTATTGGTTTAAAAGAATTAAAAACAGGTTATGGAAAATCTTATAGAAACATTGGGAAATTTGTAAAAATACATACATACCTGTTCAATTTACTCACTGTGAGAAGATTTAAGAGGTCAGAGACACTTAAACTGGACTTCTCTAAGGCCTCCAGCATTATCTTGCCTTAGTAATCTACAAAATGAGTCAAGTCAAGCTTGTATCTCAGAGAACTGTCAAAGTCTACAAATATCTACATCTCCATCATCTACAAATACAGAAGACTCAAAATATTTATATTTCCACAAATCATCTTTTGTCCCGAAATTGTCTCCAGTTTTTGCTCACAGTCCCTTATCGTCTACTTTCAGTAGGAATATTAACAGACACAACAGAGTAGACAAGAAATTTATCCAGTGTCTATAGATATTTCTGGTCTGAGAAAGGTGGTATGTGGAGAATTTGACATCAGCATTTCCTACACTCCCATTCAACCCTTCCTTACCTCTGCATATAAGCCTAAGTTACTTTAATTCACCAGGAAAAGGAATGGACATTTATGGAAAAAAAAAACTGTGGATTTGTCTTTATCCACCATTAAATACTTAAGTAAGTAGACTATACTATTGATTTAAAAGAATAATAATCCTTTTAAATTATTAAAATATTATTAAATAATTCTTATATTTAATTATCTAGTATTTCCAATAACTTACACCTATTTAGAGCTACCATCCCCATCCAATTGTAAAATCAAAGGAGACAGGTTGAATGCAAGACTCCCTTTCTAGGAAGCCAAAGAAAGGTGGGCATTTCCTATTTGTTGTGACAAGACTGTTACTGCCTAAATGCCAGCCAACAACTGGAATATCATTTTGGTTTTAGCTCACATAAGAATGTAACATGTAAAAATAGAGACATCCCTCAGCTTCAACCCTCAGTATGATCAAAGATATTTATTCCAATAAACCACCAAAGTATCTATACAAATGTTTAAAATTTTCAACCTTCTTTCCTAATTCCTTCACAACTAATGGTTCAAACTGTATGAGAAGGTGGTAGGTAAAATATAAGCAGACATCCCAGTGCCATCTGATGAAAGCTGAAAATCCTGGGTGCAAGTACAATTCACTCCAATCCAGACTATTCTCGTCCTTCAGGTGTGAGGAGTAGTTGTAAGTTTTTCAGAGACCTTTGTTTTCTGAGCAGGGCCATTCTCTAAACTCTACATAGAGAAATGTAGCTGGCTCAAATGTTCAACCCATTAATAGTGCTGGAGTTAGAGTTAAATGAACTAAGGGAGGGTGCTGAGTTGACTTAAAGTAAGGACACTTGGCTCAGCACCCATAGCTCAGTAAGGGTGCCAGCCTCATATACTGAGGGCGAAAGGTTTGAGCTCTGCTAAACAACAATGCCAACTGCAACAAAACATAGCTGGGCATTGTGGCGCCTGTAATACCAGCTACTCAGGAGGCTGAAGCAAGAGAATTGCTTAAGCCTAAGAGTTGGAGGTTGCTGTGAGCTGTGAGGCAATGGCACTCTACCAAGGGTGACTTAATGAGACTCTGTCTCAAAAAATAATAATAATAATTAATAAATAAAGCAAGGACACCAGAGAAGGACTTTCTGAGTTCTAATAAGAATTTTACCTCTTGTTGGCTGTGTGATCTTAAGGTAGCTATTAATGTCAACTCATGTGTAAGATGTTTACCATCTTGTAGTCTCCACTCTCCATAAAAGCAAAAGATATATAATTTTTCAAGGTAACTAAATAAAATCAAAAAAGAAACTTTTCTGGGCATCATAAACAACCCTCAATACATGGGTGACTTATAGAGGATTCAAATGTGTTTTCAGAAAAATAAATCATGGAGGTGGTGGGAGCAAGAATAGGACTTTCCAGTACTCATACCCTCACAGAAATATCAATTTAACAACTATACATGCATGAAAATCCCTTAACAAGAGCGAAGCAACCTATGTGCGAGATTGTAGCACCTGTGTGTAGCACAGAAATAGGAAAAGATACATGAAAGAGGACAAGAAGGACAGTTTTACGTTTTCCGTGTCACCCCTCCCCCAACCACAGGCAGCACAGCATGAAGAAAAACACTCTCCACTTGTGTGAAGAAGTGTAAAGTGAGCACCAAACTTTGCCTGGGACCCCAAGATTAGACCTACCCAAGGAAAACCCAGCACTGGGCAGACTCTAAGACCCCCACAGTCCCAGACTCTAAGCAAAGACCTGCAAATTAATCTTCCAAGCCTGCCTTAGCACCAACACATAATCTGTAGCCTAAAGTTTCAGCTCATTTTACCATCTTACCACAAAGACAATCCTAATATCCCCAGGCTCCAAACTAACCCCGTCACCAGGTCATCCCCTGAAGCCCTGAACATCAGGTTACTATTCATAGACCAAGCATAAAGGCCAACCCCTGCAGCTCCAGGGACCAGTGCCTCCAGAGATTCCAAGATCCTCCTTTTGTCTTTTGGCAGTTTGTTTACAATATGTAAACAACAGAACAGAAGTTTGTCTGAGGAAGACAGACAAAAGGCTAGTAAACATATGACAAAGTGCTCATCATCCCTTGGATGGCGCCTGTAGCTCAAAGGAATAGGGACCCAGCCCCATATGCCATAAGTGGCAGGTTCAAACCCAGCCCCAGACAAAAACTGCAAGGAAAAAAAAAAAAGTGCTCATCATCCCTAATCATCAGAGAAATGCAAATCAAAACTAGCCTGAGGTATCACCTAACCCCCGTGAGAATAGCCTACATCACAATGTCACAAAGCTATAGATGCTGGCGTGGATGTGGAGAGAGTAGAACACTTTTACACTGTTGGGGGGACTGCAAACTAATACAGCCTGTTTAGAAAGAAGTATGGAGAATCCTCAGTGAACTCAAATTAGACCTCCTAATTGATTCTGCAGTCCCATTAATAGGCATCCACCCAGAAGAAAAAAAAAAAGAATTTTATCATAAGGATATTTTCAGTAGATTATTTATCACAGCACAATTTACAATTACCAAATTTTCGAAACAATGTAAATACCCACCAATTCAGGAATGGATTAATAAGCTGTAGTATATGTATACCATGGAATACTATTCAGTCATTAAAAAGATGGAAATTGGACATCCTTTGTATTAACCAGGATGGAGTTGAAGCACATTCTTCTTAGTAAGGTATCACAAGACTAGAAGAGCAAGTGTCTAATGTACTCAAAGTTAATATGAAGCCAGTACATGATCTAATCCATGCCCACATAAGACAAAAACTAAATTCAATTTAAATTAGAAGAGGAGGAATGAGGTGAGAGGAGAGGGAGGAGAAGGATTGGTGTGCCCCCACTTAGTGAGCACAGTTTAAGGGTATATGGCACAACTTTTCAGTGTGGGACACAACTATAAGTGGGTCTCTACCTAACAAATGCAAACATTGTAACGTAGTTTTTTTGTACCCTTACATTAACTCCAAATTAAAAATAAATTCTAATGGAGTGTATTTTAAGCATTTTCACCATAATAATAAGTTTGTGTGGTAGTGTACATGTTCATTAGCTCAATGTAGTCATTCCACAATTTATAAATATATTTTTAAAATGTATGTGATAAATATATACAATTTTCAATTACAACTAAAAGTAAGTTATTTTTTGAAACACATTCTAAGTTCATAAAAAAAGGCACTTTATCACCTGGGAGAAAGAATACTTTGGACTGGACATGTCTGTAAACTCAGCACTTTTGGAGGCCAAAGTGGGAGGATCGCTTGAGGCCAGGAATTCGAAACCAGTCAGAGCAACATTGCAAGACCATGACTTTACAAAAGAAAAATAATAATAAAAAAAAATTTAAATTTAAAAAGCAGAATGGCAATACTTTGGGCTGCAGCAGGTGTGGATATGAGAAGGGAGGTTATTTGTGAATGGCTAAAGAAAAATGGGCAGGGATGTTGATAGATAATAATAAATCAAGAGATTTGTAAGTAGGGGCTAAGTAGAAGGCCTGACAAAAGGTAACATATTCTACAAGGAAGAGGAACACCATGAAGATGCTGAAAGACTTGTTCCTATTTTGTATAAGTAACGTTGGTTTAAAAAAAAAAGTATGTATTTCAGAAGAAACTCAAAGGAAAGTCTTCTGCCTCAACTTCACTGAGTATTCCCTGGGGTAGTACAGCATTGGGAGGGGATCAGTGGAAATGTGTCTGCACTCTAGGGGAAGCACCAGTCTGTCTGCAACAAGAGCCTCCCCATGTATCTGCAGCATCATGGCCCAGGTAGTATATGTTGCATGTTACTCTACTTACAGAGGCTTCAATCATGTACAATTATATATGATTGCCACTCTCTGAAGTAAAATACAACACAAGGAATGTGCAAGATGGAAGCCAGGCCTAGTCATTCACTTGTGCATTTTTCTTTTTTTCTTTTATTTAGCTGACCAAAAAAAGATTGTATATATTCAAAGTATAAAATGCACTGATTTGATATGCATATAAATAGGTACAGATTATCACATTCAAATTAATTAATGCATTTATTACTGCCCATAAGTTATCATCTGTGGGGGATGGGAGGACTTTTACCAAATTTCTGGCAAACAATACAGTATTATTAAATATTGTCACCATGCTGTACATTAGATTATCAGAGTGTATTCATCTTGTAACTCAAAATTTGTACCTTTTGAACAATATGTATCTTCCAAAAACCTATCAATGTTTTCAGTCAGAATGGTCCTTAGATTTTGCTGTCTTTCCTCATCCATCCTTCCCTGAGTGTTGTTCATTTGCGATCTCAAGTTTCCATGTGGAAGTTCTCAGCGCCATAAGAAATTAAGTTTTCCTGCTGGATTCTCTTGCTCATCTAAGAATATCCTCACATGCTTTATCCTGTTTCTTTTTCCGCTATGAAGTCTTAAAAAACATTTTGCATTTCTCAAATACAATGGCTAACCAGAAAAAAACCACTCCAAGTTACCAACCTGTGCTTGTCACCTGCAGTGTGAGTCCCTTTCCTTGAGTTACATAACTCAGCTCCTGAACTACGGACTAAGCACGGAGAACACATACTCTTCTATAAACAAACAATAGGAGGATAATCAAAGTTTGGTGTGATAGAAAGAGCAGAAATACTGTTTTCTCATTAGACCCTGGAGTAAAAAAATAAGTGTATTTTACTTACCAGGAGTGATTTTTAAAGCAAGGGATGTTCTTCAGCTTATGGGATTTTCGAGTCTTTCCATTGAGCAGCTTCTTTTCAGGCATATAAATAAAATGAATGACAAAACATGAGCAGAGCTTCGCGAAAGGTGAAACACCAGAAATAGTAGCGAGAAAACATTTAAAAGTGATATTCATTACGGTGTTACCAGAAGGAGAAAGAAGATGAGCCCCTTCCCCCCAAAAAAGGTTAAAAAAATGTTTGGGGGGATAAAAACTTTCTAAATTTGATGAAAAGCATTATATATTCAATAAGTATAACAAATTACAATTAGGATAAGCACAAAGAAATCCATATCCACAGAGATTATATGCAGTTTGCTGACACCTAAGGAAAAGAGAAAATCCTGACAGCTGTGAGACAAAAGCAACTCACTGCATCTAATCGATCTTTATGAGATTAAGGAGACTGTACAGCAGTAGAAAGTTATATTCAGAGCGCTGAAAGAAAAGCATAGTTGAACAAGACTAATATATGTTAGGCTAACAGCTTTTAGATATGGCATTAAAAGCACACCCTACCAAATAAAGAATGAATAAGTTGTACTTTATCAAAACTGAAAACATTTGCTTTGAACACAATACAGTTAAAAGCATGAAGATATAAAACACAGACTGATATACATGCAAATCACACTTTTGTCAAATAGTTGTGTTCAGAATATACATAAACTCTGAAATGCCATTAATAATAAATCAATGCAATACAATTTGGATACATTTCTCAATATATACGTCATTAAGAAGGTGTTTGAATGGCAGATAAATCTATTGAGAGATGTCTAACATTGGTAAACATCTGGTCAGAGTATGAGAAACTGGTAATTTGACACATTTTTCATGGGAGTGCAAAATTTTAAAGCAGTTGTGGTCAAAATTGTTTATTTCTTTTTAATTTAAAATTATACTTGCCAGAAGATCCAAAAATTGTACTGCTAGTTACACAACTGAAATGAAACTTGTTTACATGCAAATACATTTGCAACTATATATAGTACCTTTATCCATCCTTTCCAACAGTTGTTTTTGTTTTTTTGGGTTTTTTTTGCAGTTTTTGGCCAGGGCTGGGTTTGAACCCAAACCCACCACCTCCAGCATTTGGGGCCAGCGCCCTACTCCTTTGAGCCACAGGCGCCGCCCAACCAAACAGCTTTTAAAAAACAAGTCTGTCCATCACCTGACTTGTACCTTACTCAGTAAAAAAATTAATAAAGCAAATAATTTGTATCCTGACTCCTTGTCTTGCATTCCTTCTCAATCTCTCTCCCTCTCTCTCTCACTCTGATTTTCATTGCAGTGTTACAGATGGAACCCATAGAGAAAGTATTAGAAAAAGTAAAAAAGCCTAACTTTTAAAAAAGTAATAGCAAAATAAAGCAAAACAATAATCGAAAAGTACAAGTTTCTACATGGTATACATAACCCCTTATAAATCGGTGGTTGGCAAAGGAGTCAAATGTTTTTCCAAAGGAATGAATACCTCTTCAGCTAATGAAAAGTGGAGTTTTAATATCCGAGAGGGAAAAAATGTAAGCCTATTAGGGATTTGAAAAGTAGAAGATTTGGAAAGGCCTAAGGAGAGATAATAGAAGTCTCTAAAAACTGGTAAACTGATTTGATCATCTTCCTGCAAGAGGAATAGGTCGTATAAAAGGAATAATATTCTGGAGGCAGAGAGGAAAAACATAACCACACTGAGAACCTGGCTCTCATTTTGATCAGTCAACCTTAGGAAAAATGGACATGAATCCCAGAAAATAAAAACAGTAAAAGGCTTTTCGCTAGGAACTTCAGTTCCTCAGATTTGTCCCTAAAAATTCAGGTGGAAAGACTCTGTGAGATAGTCTAGCAAGGTGGAAGAGATGTGTCCACTTCATACCTGCACTCAAGGGAATAAATCTCTCGGAATGCAACTAACCACTTCCCAAGCGCACTCGCGGTTATATTACATCTGTCAGACATGTCATACATTACCCCGTTGCAGAGTGTCCATCATACTGATACTGGAATTTTGTCTTCAGTAGGTTCTTGGTCTCCTCGATTCGAAGAATGAATCCACGGACCACAGAACTGTCGTAAGACGATCAATTTACAGAAAAGAAAAGAATACAAAAACACCAAAGCTCCCAGCAGAGAGAACCCAGGTCGGGGGTGGGCTGGGAGGGAAGCTCTCTCGCTCCTTCTGTCTGTCTCTCTCCGGGCTCTTTGTCCAGGGGTATAGACTCCTACAGTCCAATGAGGTCTTCTGTACTTATGTTAAGCCTGAACTCAATTGTTTGTTTTAGCGTGCCTGGTTCCTCTATAGCTGTTTAGCCGGAACTCTGTAGCAAATGAATGGCTACAATCCCTTTCTGTTCCCAGGCCTAGAAAACAAACATGAAATTGACCAGGCCTCGGAAATGGGGGGGTTCCCTGTACAGCCGCAAGTGCAAAGGGAGGGAGACCTAAGGTGCTGATGTCTCTCCAGCACCTGTCTGGCCCTTCCGGCTACTGGAGCCTCCTACAGGGCCCCCCACCCCCGCCTACCCTCCAGCCCGTTGTTTACTCCGCCAGCTGCCACAGAACCAACACCGCCAGGGCTAAGGCGGCAGATCCTCCAGCTCAGCTCGCCTGAGCTGGCTGGGGCGCCACCCGTCCTGTATCAATATTTAAGTATGTGCCACCCTCAGGAGCAAGGTACCACACAGAGCACATCTACGTTATGAAAGCTCTGCCTAACCATCCTCTCATAATCCCTTTAAAAACCACTCAATATTTTTAGGCTGTGAAAGGTTACCAGCATTGGTTCAAATGATTCCATAGCGTGCACAATATATTTCTCCTACTTCTAGGCAAGGAATAGAGAATTAGAGATTTTTCCAGTGCTACAGGCTGGCCTTAATAACAGCATAAAATTTGTTCCCTAAAGATAGTGACTTTATTTGTTAACAGTCTGGAAGTCAAGCTTAACAACACTCCAGAAAACAACGTAGAATTTGATGGTAAATAAAGAAAATGAGGCTGGGGGCTTCATGAAAACAGCAAGGTATGAACATAGGCCATCTCGCTTCCCATAGGAAAATGATGGAAAGAGACAGCCAAAGAGAGCATTCCTGGTATTGGAGCAATGGTAAAACATTTGCCTCAAAAACGATCTATATAAACGGGTACAAATTATTGAGATCAAACATTGGATAGCAATTTTTGCTCATGGCATTATTTTATAACTAAACACCAGTCTTTGCAATTAGGGAGCCAAAGATCTCCTTGTGATACACATGGAGTTAGACAAGTTGACAGAAAGATCAGGAAAAGAACCAAAGAGAATCCTCCTGAAACTGCTGTCATCTTAGAGCAACTGTGCATGAAAAAGGCTGTGCACTCTGAGGATAACATAAGAGGCTTCACACTGCAGACAAAAGACACTTCACTAATATCCCAGCAAGTCATTAAGCAAATAAAGAAGCAATCAACAATAAAAGAACAATCTCTGGAAAGGGAGAATCAGGATCTATCTTTGAAACAATATGTAATCTAAAATACCTACTTTACAACAGGAAGTTAAGATAGTTAAAGAAAGTAAAATGCAACCTTTAAACAGGATGAAAACAAATGACAGAAACCGCCTATGAGAGGGCCCAGAAGTTATACTAAGGAGCCAGGATTTTCAAGAATCCATTATAAATCTTTTCAAGGAACTAAAAGCCATGCCTGGGAGGAAAAGAAAACTATGATGATAACATCTTCAAAAGTGCATATCAACGAAGAAGTAAACAAATACTTAAAAAATGTTTTGTAGATTTTTACAAAATACAATAACTGAAATGAAAAAATCAGTAGGACGCTCCACAGTAGATTTTTAGCTAGCAAAAGAATCAGTGGACTTGAAAATGGAAAGATAGTGGCAATGCCATGTGAAGAAGAGACAATTAAAATGTGAAATTAATGAAAACGAATGAGCAGAGCTTCAGACAGGTGGAATACCAGAAGTCATACTAAAATATGCTTATGCCTAGCATGCCAGTAGGAGACGCAAAAGAGAAGCAGAAAAAAAAAATGTTGGAAGAAATATGGCTAAAATCCTCCCCAAATTTCAAATATGAATTCACACATCCCAAAAGTAAAACTAATTTACAGTAAGATAAACATGGAGACATGCAATGTTTATCTTACTGTACACACAATATAGTCACTCTCCTAATGGGGCGCAAAGAGAGAGACCAGTCTCTTACTTTCTCCTTTTTGGACTTCTTCCTAGCTTCCTCCCTTATTACTGAATGTAGAGGGTATAC
The DNA here is from genome assembly GCA_963575145.1 of Galago senegalensis. Lineage (NCBI taxonomy): Eukaryota > Metazoa > Chordata > Mammalia > Primates > Galagidae > Galago > Galago senegalensis. Next base: position 16,885 of record CAUYTI010163301.1, read on the forward strand.
TATAAGTAAATGTGAAAGTAAACAAGCATTTCTTAAGTTTCATATCAAATAATACAAGTGTGTGCATATAATGCGCAACTCCTAAGGTATTAGTTGCTTAAAGTAAATTCAAGTATATCTTCAAAAGAATGAGTGTGTTTTTTATGGGCATATGTGATAGAAGGACCTTCTATATATGAGGTAGAAAATGTTTTTATTTCCAGAATGAGGTAGAAAATGTTTTTATTTCCAGAATGTTAGGAAAATGAAAAGCAGGGAGAAATTTGGGAAGGCTTGAGGAGAAGATTTAAAAATGAAGACGGAGGCTGGTAGGTGAGAACAGGTTAGTGGATTTGTATGTTGGAGCAGGAGATAGTTTCCATAAAAGGAATGATATACTGAAGGCACAAAGGGACTACATACTGACATAGAAACAATTGTTCCCATTTTAATCAGGCAACTTCAGAAAAATGAATATATGAAACTTAGAAGAATCCAAGGGGAGGCCTTTTTCCTGGATTTTGTGTGCCTATGTCTTGGGATCAGGCACCCAAGAGAGTTCTCCAATGCGTTCATTGTGGAAGTGAATGGTTTGTGAAGGAGGTATATGTGCACTGAAAAGAAAGCATCCCTCTGTATACAAGTACGTGCTCTCAACACACGCACACTGCCATCATGAATGTCGCATGTGTCATATGTTACTGCACTTACAGAGATGACAATCATTTTTTTACTATATATGATTGCCACCCTCTGCAGTAGAGTACCACACACAGCATCTGTGACGATTGCAGCCCTACCTAAACACCCACTCCTTCACCTTTGAAACAACTATTCAATATTTTTAAGCTGTGAGCAGACAGTGGCATTGGTCCTCAGGCCTCCTGTACTGCCAATTCTATTGTGTTTTTTAAATACTTCCCTTAGTACTGCCTATCACATGTTGGAGATTTTACATGCTAGTTCAGAGGTAAGAAATAGCAAACCTTTTTTTTCTGGTTCTCTTATTCATAGAGGAAATACCCTTGCATGCCTTACCCTGTTCCTTTTCCCATTGTTTTATATATAACACATTAACAAGAAGTTTGCATTCCCCAGATCCATTAAGTAAGCAATAATATCCTTCCTCTCACCAATCTCACACTTGTCACCTGAAAATGTGAATCCCCCCAAGTGAATTATGTACTTTAACTCCTGAGACAAAGAATAAACACAAAAAACATGCATTCTCACAAAGGTAAAGAATAAGAGAAGTATCAGGGGGTGATGGGAGCAAGAAAGCAGAAATCCCTTTTTTTCTTAGACCCTGGGATGTAAAAAGCCCGTTTTACTCATCAGCGTGATGCCTGGTACCTAAGATGGTCTCATATTCCTTCAGTGCCTGGGTTTTCAGCACCTTTTCCTGAAAAAAAAATTGTTTAGAACATGCTACAGTATTTTTTCATTCGGAAATATGTTACATGGTATATGGTGTATGTTTTTTCCTGAGAAAACACTGAATTTGGGACATCAAAATATAGGCACAAAAATAAAGTGAATTGATGTCAGAAACTGAGGATTTGGGATTTTAAGTGACTATGGCCTTTGAAAGGAATTTCTTCTTTCCCTAGGACCCGAGTAAGTGCTGCAGTTCATGGAAGTTTTAAGCCTCTGGCATTTCTCACCCACCCTACATACCTAGCATAATAGTTCCGAGACTAAATATCATGTGTTTACGGCAAGAGGTCAGGGGTGCTGTTCTAATGTCTAGCCCATTATTAGAAAGTAAAGTTCTACTCCAGATGCAGCATCTGAGAAGAGCATGATCTACTTATACTGATAAGCACGATGCTCATAAAGCAGAAGTGTCATTGCAGGAGCTGGAGCCACTGTCCTTAATGTCAGCTCCAGGTAAGTCATTCGAAAATTCTTCCCAGTATGAGAGGCTGGCCTGAACAACAGGAAACATGAAAGCTGCCCCTAAACAATATAACTTTTTGTAACAGAGTGTGGGGGAGTTCAGGCCTAATGCATTCTTAAAAAACATGTACATTTCAGTGGCTAGGAAATACGATGAGGCAGTAGCTACAGGAGAACAAGAAGCTAAAGCATAGGCCAGCTTGTTTGTCAGAGAGACCAAGGAAAGTTAGTTTAATCAAATTCTGGGGCAATTTTTGTCCATTATGAAAAAAATACACATAGTTAAATAGATAGATATAGATGTAGAGAGAGAGAGAGATATAGATATGATTGTCTACAATTAGGGAATGTAGTGTCCTTTCCTTTTCATAGGAAAATATGTATATGTTTGTCTACAATTAGGGATCCTAAAGTTTGAGTGTCACATACCCAGAGGCAGAGAGTTTGACAAAGAGATCTGGAATAGAAACAGGCAAATGGAATCTTACTAAAACTGTTATCTTCTCAGAATGACACTGGGCTTATTGAAGGATATGTCCTACTAGGAGCAACAGAAGAGGCTTCACGCTGAAAACAAAACTTTATTAATGTATTATTGCTAATTCAATAAATAAATAAACAATATACAACACTAACACAAATCTCTGGGAGAGAGAATCATTAGCCAGAGTTGGTACAATAAATCATCTGAACAGTCCAGATTTTGATAAAGATTCCAAGATATGTAAAGAAAAATAAACAGCATCCTTTCCTTTTCACAGGAGCAAAACAGGCCACAGAAATTGGAAATTTCCTACGTAAAGGCTCTGATATCATATTAACATATAAAGACTTCAAAGAAAGTATTATAAATATTTTCAAAGAAATAAACAATTATTTGACAAGTATGTAAGTTACAATGACAATGTGCCATCAAACAGGTATATCATAAAAGAGGGCAAAAATATTCAATAGAATATACTGGAGCTTAAAAGCACAACATCCAAAATTAAAAAAAAAAAACACAGTAGATTTGAACAAGCAGAAGAAAAAAGAGTAACAGAGAACAAACAGATTGATGGTGATGTAAAGCAAAGCAAAACAAACGAAGTTATGTGGATCAAGGACAATAGACACTTTCCCACACACGTTCCCAGCCCCTCCCTATTTTCTCAGTCCCTCCCTACTTTCACATACCAGCGCCGAAAGTAACCGCTTGCACTCC
>CAUYTI010163307.1:0-22318 GCA_963575145.1 Galago senegalensis
TTTTGCGGTACATTTTTTTTTTTTGAGACAGAGCCTCAAGCTGTCCCCCTGGGTAGAGTGCTTCACAGCAACCTCCAACTCCTGGGCTCAAGTGAGTCTCTTGCCTCCGCCTCCCAAGTAGCTGGGACCACAGGCACCCGCTACAACGCCCGGCTATTTTTTGGTTGCAGCCGTCATTGTTGTTTGGTGGGTCCGGGCTGGGGATTCGAACCCGCCACCTTAGGTGTACGTGGCTGGCGCCTTAGCCGGTTGAGCTTTTTTTTTTTGGAGACAGAGTCTTACTCTGTCGCCTGTTGCCCTGAATAGAATATGAATAGAATATAGCGGTATCACAATAATTCACTGCAACCTCAAACTCCAAACTCCAGGGCTTAAGGATCTTCTTACCTCAGCCTCCTGAGTAGCTGGGACTACAAGCATGCACCACACACCTGGCTAATTTTCCTTTTTTTTTTTTTTTGTAGAGATGGGGATCTTGCTCTTGCTCAGGCTGGTCTTGAACTCCTGAGCTCAAGTGAACCTTCTGCTTTAGCTTCCCAGAGTGCTAGAAGTACAGGTGTGAGCCACCATGCCTGGCTGAGACATAGCTTTTTTATCCGTAAAATAGATGTTAAATGTCCAGCTTTTACAGAACTATTTTGAAGGCAGAATATAATACTTGTTACCACTATCAAGTCAGAAATCATCACTATATATGTTATCTGGTAGGGAGAGACTTTGCCCCAAACCCAACATATAGGGACCAAGAGCCATATCAACTATGCTCTAGAGGAAGAGGGAAGGAAGGGGTTGACAACTTACCACTCGGCACAGGGACTTATGCTCATTCACTAGCCTTTCCAGGAGTAGATATTGAATAATATCGCAAGGTAAAAGGGCGTTCTTCTTGTCTTGTTTGTTGGCCAAGCTAGAACAGAGAGAGCGAGGCGGGGGAGAGAAGGATGACGGGAGAGGGGAGAGCAGAGAGACAGTGAATTAGAATTGCCAACTGGGATATAGACACATTTGGAGGTTTTTTTAATCATTTGACAAAGTCATGGAAAGATTTGGAGTGTTTATGTCCTCTCTCAAACTCTGTTCATGGTCTAGTTGGGGTCATTAATGAGTAATAAAATAAGGCAAAAAGGGATGGGGGTGAGAATTGACTGGCCACCTAAATTGTCACCCTGGAATAAGTACTAGTTTTGTATCTCTTAAGCAACTGCTCAGAGAGGAGGCTGCTGACATTGATTATACAAGATAGGTGTTGTTCTTTGCCACCATGAGGTCTCAGGAATGAGAGACTGAAACTTGAAAAGATTTAGAAGAAAATTTAGGAAGTCAGTCTTTAGAAAGTCAAGGAATGGGGGTGGTAGATCTAGATTCACTTTCCATCTCCCTTTGATGCTTACCTTCAAAATTACCTTTGTTACAATTAGGTAACATTCCCCCTATAACAGTGTGTGGTGGAAAGTGGCTCTTGAAAATAGTCCTCAGAGGGCTGGGCCACTCTACCTCATTGAGCCTAAGGGAATAGGAGAGCTAGCTGCTTGTGACAAAGGGACTACCCAGCCCTTCATTTCTATACTTAAGATACAAATTAGGAGGGCCAGGCATGGTGGCTCACACCTGTAATCCCAGCACTTGGGAGGCCAAGGTTCGTGGATTGCCTGAGCTCACAGGTTTGAGACCACCCTGAGCCAGAGCGAGACTCCATCTCTAAAAAAATAGCCGGATGTGTAACAGGTGCCTGTAGTCCCAGCTACTTGGGAGGCTGAGGCAAGTGGATCACTTGAACCTAAGAGTTTGAGGTTGCTGTGAGCTAAGATGCCATGACACTCTACCAAGGGTGACCAAGTGAGACTCTGTCTCAGGGGAAAAAAAAAAAAAGATACAAATTAGGGAGGAGAAAGAGGACACAAAGTAGAATCTTACAGTAAGATGGGTTTCCCTGCCACTCTTCTGTCAGATAGCAGGCGTGTCAAGATGATTTTTGCTTCTTGCATGCGTTCTAAGTCACTGGAGTCCAAGACAAAAACAAGCCCATGTGCCTGAGCATAGTAGTTTGGCCATGTTTCTCTGCCCTTCAGATCTCCATTCAGGTCATAGATGGAAACTTCATACTCATCTAATAGGAGTGTAGTCAGTTTTGATTTCACACATTTGTCTATCCTACTGGGAAGTACTATGCATAGAGGAAGAGAGGAGAAGCAATCACAAAACAAGGAAATACAGTTAGATCAAAGAATTTGCTGACCCTTAACTAGGGCCTGCTCTGAAAACTCCTACTGAGCATCCTGCCACCCTGCTCATAATGCTGATACTTTGCCCATGCTTCCCTCTTCTGGTTCAGTAACCTTCAGTGAGTGTCCAGTGCTCCCAAATAGAAGACGAACTCTGTTGCCTCCTAACCTGGCAGACCCATCTCCTAGCACTCTAACCTGGCTGGTAGCCCCACTATCCCTGGTACGTATCCATTCTGTTCCTCCCTCTGCTCCTTTACCCCCACACCCCTCTCTACATGAATTCCATATTCTTTCTTGCCCTTGGCCTTCATAAAATCTCATTCCCTCCACATAGAACACTCTTCTATTACTCTTTGCTTGGTTAACCCCTATTTTTTAATTTATTTTTATTTTTTAAATTCTTTATTCAATCATAACTGTACATTAATGCATTTATGAGGTACGTTGTGCTTATTTGATATACAATGTGGAATGCTTATATCTAACTGATTAACATAACCATCTCCTTGCTTACTTATTTGTTGTGGGTAAGACATTCATACTCTATTCTTTTTTTTTTTTTTTTTGGAGACAGAACCTCAAGCTGTCCCCCTGGGCAGAGTGCCATGGCACCATAGCTCACAGCAACCTCCAACTCCTGGGCTCAAGCGAGTCTCCTGCCTCAGCCTCCCAAGTAGCTGGGACCACAGGCGCCCGCCACAACGCCTGGCTATATTTTTGGTTGCAGCTGTCATTGTTGTTTGGCGGCCTGGGCTGGATTCGAACCCGCCACCTTAGGTGTATGTGGCTGGCGCCTTAGCCACTTGAGCCACAGGCACCGAGCCATACTCTATTCTTAATAGTTTAGAAATGTATCATTGCATAATGCACATTAGGTTAGGTCCCCCCAAATACCCTCCTTCCTCCTGTCCTCCTCCCTCCTCTCCCCTCTCCTTCCTCTTCCCTCCTTCTTTCTGGACTATAGTTATGTTTTACCATTCCTATGAATGTGTAGGTGATTATATACTGATTTCATAGTAGTATTGAATACATTGGATACTTCTTTCCATTCTGGAGATAGTTTACTAAGAAGCATATGTTCCAGCTCCATCCAGGTAAACATAAAAGATGTGAAATATCATTTCAGTCTTGTTTATTCTAAAAAATTTTCCCTCACACCACCATCCCCAGTCTGGATAAGGTAGCCTATTTTCAGGGCCTAATGTTATCACAGCATATATTATAGTTTTATAAATTCTAGAGTTTACTTTTCTGCATTATAAAATGGAGTAGGACAGGAATCCTTTCAATTTTATTCATGATGTCTAGCACAGCAGCTGGCACCGAGGTACTTAATTTAGATCTATCGCCTTCCCTCCCTCCCTCCCTCCCTCCCTCCCTCCCTCGCTCGCTTACTCCTCTCTCTTTCCCTCCTTCCACCTCTCCCTCTTTCTCCCTCTCCTTCCTTCTCCCTCCCTCTCCCTATCTCTCAAACGGGTCCTTCACCTCTTCCTGTGCTAGCATTGTTTCCCCAGCTACAATATAAGCTATCTGAGGGAGGGGCTCTGCAATTAAACACCTAGGTTACAATAGGTATTTGATAAATGTTTATGGTGGCTGTTATTGTGGATGTGGGTATAAAGTCATCTTCCATATTTCTCTTCTAAGAAATTATGCTGGACTCAGGCACATTTTCTGTTTAAAAGCTATGGCCAGAACATAAAATCCCATAGGGAATTCTGTACCTCATTCAGTTCCCATGGAAAAGCAGTTGAAAATAACAGCTTTTATACACATTCTAATCTGTTGAGCTGACCATCCTGACCTAGCTCTCTGTCCACGTTAGGGGCAAAATGATTTTATAGATTCTCTATACCCCTATCTGGGAGTACTGAGACCAGAATCAGTAACTTCTTACTTGTGGTCTCAGATGTGCCTGTGATATTTACCATAGGATTGCCACAGTGAGTCATTAGACTGAGAAGTTGGTAATATGTTTACAGATCTTTGGAAATTTATGATTTATATACATGCTTATGAGTATACATATATATCTATATATGTGTATATATTATCATTATTATTATAATTTTTCTTTTTTGGCCAGGGCTGGGTTTGAACCTGCCACCTCTGGCATATGGGGCCGGCGCCCTACCCTTTTGAGCCATAGGCGCCGCCCTATTATCATTATGTTTTAATGTGATTTTATAAACACCTGGTTTCATGTTAGTCAATGATCTTTTTAATTATAGCTTTCAGATAACATATAATTTTCAGTCAACTTTGATGTCATACTTGCTATGTATTAGACTACTTAAAAAGAATAAGTGAATAGGTTAATATTCTAAAGGTAATATTAAAATTTTACTTCTTGTATTGAGACAAGCTTTGTATTATTTTTTCCCCTGGCATAGAAAACAAGGCTTTCTCTAGTTTTCTTTTTCTTTCTACTTGGAACCTTACCAATTCCTCAATAATACAGCCTATTTTTTATGAACCCTAGATGCTATGAGCAGTTGTTCCCTGACAATTTACATTTCTCTTCTTTTCTGTGTAATTTATAAACACCTGAGGAGAGGTGCTGTATCTAATTCATCTCTATATCCCTGTTGAACTGACCATTCTGACCTAGCTTTCTGCCAATGTTAGGGGCAATATGATTTTATAGATTCCCTAAACCCCTATCTGGGAGTACTAAGATTAGAATCAGTAACTTCTTGTGGTCTCAGATGTGCCTATGATATTTACCATAGGATTGCCACAGTGAGTCATTAGACTGAGAAGTTGGTAATATGTTTACAGATCTTTGGAAATTTATGATTATATACATGCTTATGAGCATACATATATACTTGTAATGTTTTATCATAAAGCATGGTCTGGGGACCACATGCTTCAGAGTTACGTGGGGGTGATTGCTAAGGCCTACCCTAGACTAAATGCATCAAAATCTCTAGGCTTTGGACCCAAGCATTTGCATGTTTAACAAGCTCCCTACAGTTAACAAAATCCAAGGTGACTCTTCTGTATTTTAAAGCTTGAGTACCACTGCCCTAGAGAGCAAGGAACCTCCTGCCTGGTTGTGTCTCAGCATCATCTGGTAGGCTTGTTAAGATATAGATTCTGGCTGGGCCCAGTGGCTCATGCCTGGAATCCTAACACTCTGGGAGGCTGAGGTGGGTAGATTGCTTGAGGTCACGAGTTCAATACCAGCCTGAGCAAAAACATGAGACACCCCCCAATTCTACTAAAAATAAAAAAAACTGAGGCAAGAGGATCACTTGAGCCTGAGTTGGAGGTTGCTGTGAGTTATGACACCACAGCACTCTACCCAGGGTGACAGCTTGAGACTCTGTCTCAAAAAAAAAAAAATTATATATATATATATATAGGCTCGGTGCCTATAGCTCAACCGGCTAAGGCGCCAGCCACGTACACCTAAGGTGGCGGGTTCGAATCCCCAGCCCGGACCTGCCAAACAACAATGACGGCTGCAACCAAAAAATAGCCGGGCGTTGTGGCAGGTGCCTGTGGTCCCAGCTACTTGGGAGGCAGAGGCAGGAGACTTGCTTGAGCCCAGGAGTTGGGGGTTGTTGTGAGCTGTAATGCCACGGCACTCTACCCAGGGGGACAGCTTGAGGCTCTGTCTCAAAAAAAAAAAAAAATATATATATATATATATATACATAGATAGATAGATAGATTCCATGGGGCCTCTCCAGACCAAAGTATTTGAATCTCCACGTTCAGGATAAATAGGTTTGAAAGTTCCCTAGGTGATTCTGATCATTGGTTCTCAGTATCTACTGTTCTGCATGATCACGTATCTGTGCAGCTTTTTATTTTATTTTATTTTTTTATTTTTTGAGACAGAGCCTCAGGCTGTTGCCCTGGGTAGAGTGCTGTGGCATCACAGCTCACAGCAACCTCCAATTCCTGGGCTCAAGTAAGTCTTGAGCCTCAGCCTCCCAAGTAGCTGGGACTACAGGCACCTGTCACAGTGCCCAGCTATTTTTTTTTTTTTTTGGTTGCAGCCATCGTTGTTTGGTGGGCCCCGGCTGGATTCAAACCCGCCAGCTCAGGTGTATGTGGCTGGTGCCTTAGCCACTTGAGCCACAGGCGCCGAGCCTATGCAGCTTTTTAGACCTATGATGCTAGGCCTTATTCTTTGAGGGTTTGATTCCATAGATCTTGGGTGGGGCTCAAGAATCATATATTTTTTTAAAAAAACCTTCCCAGGTGATTGAATGTATAGCCAGGTTTGAGAGGCACAGATCTGAATGCCCTTATTTAGGGCACATGCTTGAGCTCATGCTTAGGTTTCTTATTCCATGTGACAATGCCAGAGAAAACAGTTATAGTGAATGGTGTCATCAATAATAATGGTATGTGTGCCAAATATTTTATAGCTGGCATCTTCACATGTTCACACAAGTCGCTACTTGTAGATTGGAATTTCCTTCCTAGTTAATCATCTGTTTCTGTAGTCATCTTAAAAACATTTGTGGAAGCTGGGCCCAGTGGCTAATGCCTGTAATCCTAGCACTCTTGGGAGGCTGAGGCAGAAAGATTGCTTGAGCTCAGGAGTTCGAGACCAGTCTAAGCAATATTAAGACCTGGCTCTACGGCTCGGTGCCTGTGGCTCAAGTGGCTAAGGCACCAGCCACATACACCTAAGGTGGCAGGTTCAAATCCAGCCCGGGCCTGCCAAACAACGATGGCTGCACCCCCCCCAAAAAAAAAATAGCCAGGCGTTGTGGCTGGTGCCTGTGGTCTCCGCTACTTGGGAGGCAGAGGCAGGAGATTCGCTTGAGCCCAGGAGTTGGAGGTTGCTGTGAGTTGTGATGCCACGGCGGCACTCTACCCAAGGGACAGCTTGAGGCTCTATCTCAAAAAAAAAAAAAAAAATACCTGGCTCTACTAAAAATAGAAAAAATAATTAGCCAGGTATTGTAGCATGTGCCTGTTGTCATAGCTTCTTAGAAGGCTGAGGCAGGAGGATCACTTGAATCTAGGAGTTTGAGGTTGCTGTGAGCTAGGCTAATGCAATGGCATGTTAGCCTGGGAACAAAGAGTGAGACTCCTGTCTCAAATGAAACCAAACCACTTTTGTGGGAGTGTATAGGGCAGAGGGAAGCTCATCAGTGGGGTCTTAAGCTGAGAAAAGAAAAGAAACATTTGTAGAAGTAAGGGAGGTGAGTCATTCAGTTTTGAGCACAGAGCAACCTACTAGATTGATTCTTGTGGTCCAGACCTCTGTCTGTGCATGGACAGAGGCAGCCTGAGACTGAGACATTCTTTAGAATGTGACATCAGTTCCTATTAAAAACTTCACTGTGAATATAGTCACAACCATAAACCAATACACTTATGAACCAAGGTATTCACTGAGCACAAGGCAAGTTATGCAGTAACAAAATAAATTTGACTCCAGACACTGTCCTCTAGGAATTAACATGAAAAGCAGACACTGTTCTCACCAAGTAGCATACAGTTAATTCCAGATGAATGCTTCCCAAAGCTGGTCTGGCTATCAGGAACCCCCGGGGAGTTCTTAAAATATACACCTGAGGCCCCAGCCAAACTGAGTGGGAATCAAGGGGTGAGGCTGAGTTGGGGCTCTGAAAATTATCCCCACTTTCATTAGTAATCTTGTGGCTTATCCTGGCTCTTTGATGTTTACCTTCTTATCATTGTTGCCTATCAGAGAACTGGAAACAAGTTTGCCATTGGCTAAAATGTGGTGCTTGGAGCTGCCACTGGGGCAGAGGAAGAAGTTAGAAAAATGGCAGCAGGTAGCCTCAGGAATGGTGGAATGGCTGAAAGCATTCATTACACAAATATTTATTGAGTACCTACCTCAAGATGCAAAAAGTACAGAAGCTAAAGATACAGAGATTAAAAGATGCATTACTTCTGCTCAAGGGTTCACCCTGTGGGGGATGGATTTGTAGGTGCACGCTGATGTGGTAAGTATGTGCTAGAGGGTTGTGTGGAATAGAGTAGGAGCTGAGGAAGGAGGATCTGGGAGTTAGGTGAGGCTTTCCTGAGTTCAAGCTATGCTGTGACTTGAGGCACATGATTAAGCAGGTAGATTATGGTGGAATGAAATGCTAGGTAGTGGGCCAGTGTGTACAGAAAGCATGTCCACTTGAACTAGAACACTGGTGGCAGAGAGATGGCAAGACATTTATTCGGGCTGGATCAGAGGGCAAATGTGAAGAGCATGGTAAATGGAGCTGGAAGAAGAGTCAGGGACCAACTCATGGAAGGCTTTGTCTGCCACTAAGGAACGTAAATTTTTATCTTGAAAACAATGAGGGACTTGGTGCCTGTGGCTTAAGCAGCTAATGCACCAGCCACATACACCTGAGCTGGTGGGTTCAAATCCAGCCCAGGCCTGCCAAACAACAATGACAGCTGCTACCAAAAAATAGCTGGGTGTTGTGGCAGGCCCTTGTAGTCCCAGCTACTTGGGAGGCAGAGGCAGGAGAATTGCTTGAGCCCAAGAGTTGGAGGTTGCTGTGAGCTGTGATGCCACAGCACTCTACCCAGGGCAACAGCTTGAGGCTCTGTCTCAAAACAGAAAAAATAACAAACAAACAAGAACAATGGGGAATTGCTATGATCAGATTTTTGCATGAAGTCCTTTCAGTAACTGTGGACTGGGGAGACAACTGGAGATGATGATATCAGCCAGAAGGCTGTTGCTACAGGTCAAGGAAATTGAAGAGGGCCTCAAGTAGGCCAGTGACGGAGGAGTCAGGTTAGCCTTTCCTATACTTTGCCAAGGGCTGCCAGATTATGTAATATTCAGCCATGTCATCACACTCCTTCATTTATTCAATGAGCACTGATGGAAGGCATCCTATGCCAGACACAGTATTGGCCTCTTTGATTGGTTGATTAGCAGCTTGCTGGACCTTCGCAACTAGTTTAGTAACCTCCTAAAATCCTGTGTAACTGCTTCCTGAAATCTCAAGATATTAAACTAGAGATCTGGTATTAAATTTGTACATCTCTGAATTGACATTACTCAAGCTGGAACTCTATATTAGCTGTCACAAAGTGTTTCATGTTATTAAACTTCTTTATCATCCCACACGTGTCTTTCTTATCTAGACCAAATTCCACTATAATTGAGCTCTTGAGACTAGACACCATTTCAAACATGCTATCCTTCATAATTGACTGCAATGCTTTACATAGTATGAGCTCATTCATACTTGACACTATGAAAAGACTTTCAATTAGGATAGCTTGTAATAGGAGCAGGTGACAGACATTACATAAATAGACCGATAACACCCGAGGGGATTGGGGGAGAGGATGTGTGTGTGTTGGGAGGTGTAGGTATTTTTTCTCAAAAAGAGGGAAACTGAGGTCCATGAAGTAATGCTAGGAAGGATTGATAATTTCATTAGACCCTGGGGTCCATGGGAGACCTACACCAGTGTCTAATGCTCTTAGTTGCTTACATCTTTGAATAGCCTTCACAAGAACAGTTTTGCCTGAGTTCTCTAAGCCAATGATAAGGATGGTCACATTCCTGGAAATAGAAACAAAAAAATGAGTCAAAGCCTTAAAAACAGTTTTTAATAAGATAAACAAAAAGTTCTGCTCCTTAGTGTTTGGGACACTGCCTATAGTACTCTCAATGCATGTGCCATAAAGGCCTGGCTAAGGTGGTAGAAAGTGGTATGGGAACCCCTCCTCAAAGCCTCCAAGGATGCTTTTTTTCCCTGATTCACTTGCCTTGTAGAATTGGCCACCCTCTCTCAACCCTGACCCCAATCTTGTAGACACTGCTTAACCCTTTCCCATCCTGTGATAGACTGTCCAAAGTAATGCTTTTTTGGTTGTTTATAGACAAAAATAAAAACACTTTAGCTATTTTATGTAACCTAAAAATAGATAATAAATGCATCAGGTGAGTTCATATTTATGTTTTTCTCTTTTAAAAGTGGAGCATAATTACAAGTAATCCACCAACCTATTTCTTGCCTAAAATAAGAACTGGGAGTTCTTTTAGGAGTATGTGGGTGTCAGAAAAATTGGTTTGGAAAGATTTGTCCCTTGAGGGACAGATATATGCAAGGAGATGGTGGAATAGGCCTAGGGAAATAATTGTAGTATTACCTTCGTTTTTGTTCAGTTGTCGTTAGCTGAGACCAGCAAGAGGTTAGCAGCCGGATCATGATTCAACATGGTTCTTAATATTAAGGGAAGAAAGTAAATGAGAAATCAGTTGATGGACATTTGTGTGGTTTCCACTTTCCCACTCTTATAAATAATGCTGCTATAAACATTTGTATATAAGTTTCATTTCTCTTGGGTATATACCTAGTAATTCCTGGGTCATGTGATACATCTATGTTTAACCTTTCAAGGAGCTGCAAGACTGCAAAGTGACTATAACATCTTACATTCCCACCAGCAAATGCAGGAGGGTTTTAGGTTCTCCACATCCTTGCCAACACTTGTTTTTGTTTTTGTTTTTGCTTATGGCTGTCTTAGTTGGTGTGAGGTAGGTGTTTCATTGTAGTTTCAATTTACATTTCCTTAATAGCTAGTTACAGTTGACCCTTGAACAACACAGTTTTGAACTGCATAAGTCTACTCGTACGCAGATTTTTTCAACTAAACATAGATATTCAAGGGATGCAAAACCCATATATAGGCCCTAACCACTGAGCTATGGGTACCAGCCACATGCACCAGGACTGGTGGGTTCGAACCCAGCCCCAGCCTGCTAAACAAACAAACAAACAAACAAAAAAAGCCAGGCATTGTGGCAGATGTCTGTAGTCCCAGCTACAAGGGAGGCTGAAGCAAGTGAATTGCTTGAGCCTAAAAGTTTGTGGTTGCTGTGAGCTATGATGCCACAGCACTCTACTAAGGGTGACAAAGTGAGACTCTGTCTCAAAAAAAAAAAAAAAGAAAAGAAAAAGGGTGGTGCCTGTAGTCTCAACTATTTGGAAGGCCGAGGTAAGAGAATTGCCTAAGCCGAAGAGCTGGAGGTTGCTGTGAGCTGTGAGCTGTGATGCCATTGCACTCTACCAAGGGTGACAAAGTAAGATTCTGTCTCAAAAAAAAAAAAAACACTATATATAGAGGACCAACTTTTCTTATACACAGGTTCTGCATGGTTGACTGTGGAACTTCAGTATACATGGATTTTGGTATACTTTTGGGTCCAGGAACCAATTATCCACATACTGAGGAATGATTGTATGTGGAAGCTTAGAGTAGGAGAAAGCCCTTGTTGGGTTGGCAGAGTACTTCAGTTGGTGCTCAGTTGGGCTTTGCTTAGCTATCTAATGAGCACAATTTATGTGCCAGCTAATTAATGGATAACTTAGCAGGGTTCTGCAGAGTCATCTAGTCATCCACTGTTTGGGAGAATTGCCATTTGCAAATATATTTCATAGCATTTCTTTTTTTTTTTTTTGAGACAGAGCCTCAAGCAATCCCCCTGGATAGAGTGCTGTGGCTTCATAGCTCACAGCAACCTCCAACTCCTGGGCTCAAGCGAGTCTCCTGCCTCAGCTTCCCAAGTAGCTGGGACCACAGGCGCCCACCACAGCGCCTGGCTATTTTATGGTTGCAGCCATCATTGTTGTTTGGTGGGCCCGGGCTGGATTCGAACCCGCCACCTTAGGTGTATGTGGCTGGCGCCTTAGCCACTTGAGCCACAGGCGCCGAGCCTGTTTTCTATTTTAAAATATTTTTTTTGAGACAGAGCCTCAAGCTATCCCCCTGGGTAGAGTGCCGGGGCATCACAGCTCACAGCAACCTCCAACTCCTGGGCTCAAGAGAGTCTCCTGCCTCAGCCTCCCAAGTAGCTGGGACCACAGGCACCTGCCACAACACCCGGCTATTTTTTAGTTGCAGCTGTCGTTATTGTTTGGCAGGTCCGGGCTGGATTTGAACCCGCCACCTTAGGTGTATGTGGCTGGTGCCTTAGCCAGTTGAGCCACAGGTGCCGAGCCTTTCATAGCATTTCTTAGAGCACAGCTCATTCCCTAAGAGATCATTAGACTTCCCATAAGGACCTCCAAAAGAATGGCTCTGGCTTATGCCAGACAAAAGGGAAACTGTATGTGTGGCCTGTGATCAAAACCAACCTAACTTCAGCTTTGCTCATGAAGCTGATAAGACCTGGAGCCTGAAACACTGGAGCCTAATTGTCTGAGTTCCCTGATAGCCATCTACTTTTGAGACAAGGCCAGTAACAGTGTCTCAGGCTCTCTATATTTGTCAGTGCCACCAGGAAGGATCAAATTGGCATTGTACAAGTTCGTCCTTTACAGGGAAGAGTAGGTAGGATAACCAAGTGGGAAAATGATTGAACTAAGGATTACTGGTACTATCTTTTATTTCCAGTGCGTCTTCTGGGTAGCCTGAAGAAAAATCACCTAACTTAAACCTACTATTTTTCAGAAATCTGTAAGATGAAGACAGTAATCTATTTTGCTTACCTTTGGGTGGTTATTTATATGATAAGAAGTTCATTCTCTTTAGAAGAAAGGCATAAGATGTTTATAGTAGGAGGAAGGTTGATTGCTCCTTCTAGACTTCTTACCAGTTAACACACTTCAGTCATTCACTTATAAAGGGTCTGGCAATAGCCTAACAATGGCTGTGAAGGTTCTGACATATCTATGGCAACCTCTGCCTGGTTCATAACAACCAAATTCATATCTCCTTACCTTGTGTGATTGTAGCTAGCTACTAAAGGAACTTTTAGTCATTATAGTTTTTATTTTACTTAATGTTTATATAAAATTTACTTTGTACCAGCACTCATTTAAGCACTTTATACATATTAACTCATTTAATCCTTATTAAAACATGACAAAGTAGGGACTGTCATTCTTATTTTGGGGAGATAAGATTCACAAAGTGGTTAAGTCACTTGCTAAAAGTTACCCAGGTAGTAAGTGGTAAAGCCAGAATTCAAGCCCAGCCAGTCTGACTTCCGAGTTTAATTATTAGGTCAAAAGTCTCAAGAGGGCTCAGCGCCTATAGCTCAACCGGCTAAGGTGCCAGCCATGTACACCTAAGGTGGCGGGTTCAAATCCCCAGCCCGGACCCGCCAAACAACAAGGATGGCTGCAACCAAAAAATAGTCGGGCGTTGTGGCAAGGCGCCTGTGGTCCCAGCTACTTGGGAGGTGGAGGCAAGAGACTTGCTTGAGCCCAGGAGTTGGAGGTTGCTGTGAGCTGTAATGCCATGGCACTCTACCAAGGGGGACAGCTTGAGGCTCTGTCTCAAAAAAAAAAAAGTCTCAAGAGGCTATCTGAGTACCAAGACCTCAGGTACCAGAGAAACTGCCTCTTCTCTGGACCTCTCCATCTCTTCTAGCTAAACTGTATTGTACTTATTCTTTTTTAGTGAGCTTTTTTATTTTTTTGAGATAGAGTCTTACTCTGTTGTCCTGGGTAGAGTGCCATGGTGTCACAGCTCACACCAACCTCAGACTCATTGGCTCAAGAGTTTCTCTTGGGGAGATTTTGTATAGTTGATGCTATTCCAGTGCTTGATATAGGTCTATTCAAAATTTCTAATTATTTTTGGTTGAGTTTAGGAAGGTGGTGTGCTTGCAGTTATTAGTCCATTTCTTCTATATTTTCATATTTCTGGGAATAGAGTTTTGTGTAGTAATCATTGAGGATCTTTTGTATTTCTGTGGCCTCTGTTATTTCCTCTTTATCACCACTGATTGAAGTTATTAGAGATTTTACTTTTCTGTTTCTGGTTAGTCTGGCCAAGGGATTATCAATTTTATTGAAATCTTTTCAAAGAACCAACTTTTTGTTTTGCTGATCTTCTGAATGATTCTTTTGTTTTCAATTTCATGTAGTTCTCTCATTTTGGTTATTTCTTTTCTTCTGCTAGGTTTGGGGTTACATTGTTCTGCCTTTTCTAGTTGCTTGAGATGGTCCATTAGGCTGTTGACTTGCTCTCTTTCTGTTTTCTGGATAAAGGCATCTAGCACTATAAATTTCCCTCTTAGGATAGCCTTTGCAGTATCCCAGAGGTTTTGATAGTTTGTGGCTTAATTACCATTTTGTTCCAGAAATCTAATGATCTTCTTCTTGATCTTGTCTGTGACCCAGCTATCATTCAGCATAAGGTTATTTAGTTTCCATAACTTTGATTATGAAGATTTCTGTTGCTGTTGAGTTCAACTTTTATCCCATAATGGTCTGAGAAGTTACAAGGAATTCTACAGGCTCATGCCACAATGCCCTGGTAGTTTTTCTGTTTTTAGTAGAGACAGGGCCTTGCTGTTGCTCAGGCTGGTCTCCAACTCCGGAGCTCAAGCCATCCACCTGCCTCAGCCTCCCAAAGTGCTAGGATTACAGGCATGAGCCACCACACCTGCCTTTAGTAAACTTTTTTTTTTTTTGTAGTTTTTGGCTGGGGCTAGGTTTGAACCTACCACCTCCAGTATATGGGGCTGGCACCCTACTCCTTTGAGGCACAGGCGCCGCCTCCTTTAGTAAACTTAAAAAAAAAAAACATAAACTGTTTTTTAGGTTGGGCATGGTAGCTCACCCCCATAATCCTAACACACTCTGGGAGGCCAAGGCAGGTGGATTGCCTGAACTCATGAGTTGGAGACCAGCCTGAGCAAGAGAAAGACCTTGTCTGTCACGACCTGTCGGGCTCCTATGGCCCTGGTCTTGGTTAGCGCAGGAAGGAACCAGGCGAGAGGCAGATTAGAAGTACAAGCTTGTGGAAAGCGGACTAGCCCTTACTTTCTGGGTAGCCCCGAGCAACCTCCGCACCAGCCTTTTATTGAGCCAGAACAACACAGGTGAGGGGAGTAATTAACAATGACTACATGCTGAGGGCACGAGCTCTTCTTCCACAAAGAACTCCTGTGGACGAATGGCCCGAGGTCCACGCCTCAGCTGCAGATCATCTTGCTTGGATGTCATCTGGCTCTTGGCATCTCCTACACTTGTCTCTACTAAAAATAGAAAAACTAGCCAGGCATTTTGGTAGCCACCTATAGTCCCAGCTACTTGGGATGCTGAGGCAAGAGGATTGCTTAAGCCCAAGAGTTTGAGGTTGCTGTGAGCTATAATGCTAGGGCACTCTACCCAGGGAAACAGAGTGAGACTATCTAAAAATAAAAATCCCTATTTTTTAGGATGGTTTTAGATACACAGAAAAATTGCTATACCCGTTTCCCATATTATTAACATCTCGTGTTAGTGTGCTCCATTTGTTATGATTAATGAGCAAGAATTATTACATTATTAACTTAAGTGAATACTTCATATTTCCTTAGTTTTTGCCCAAGTTGTTCAGACTTTCTTTGTTTTTGATGACCTTGACAGGAGTGTCGATCATTTTGTAGACTGTTCCTCATTTGATATTTAACTGATGTTTTACTCATGATTTGACTGAAGTTATGTATTCTTGGGAAAAAGATCATCAATCATATCAAGGCTATAGGCTATCAACCCAACTTATCACTGATGACATTAACCTAGATCACCTGGCTGAGGCCGTTATTTGTCGGATTTCTCCACTGTAAAGTTACTCCCCATGTGTTCCATACAGCATTCTTTGGAAGGAAGTCACTATGCATTGTCCACACTTAAGGGATGGGGAATTATCCTCCATCTCTTTGAGGTGGAATATCTACATAAATTATCTGGAATTCTTCTATGTGGGGCGTTTGTTTATTCTTGCCCATTTGTTTATTAAATCATTTATGGTGTGGACTCATGGGTTTTTGTTTTACACTCTGAGTTATAATCCGATACTACTTTCTTTTTTTTTTTCTTTTGAGACAGAGTCTCTGTTGCACTGGTTAGAGTGCCATGGCGGTATCACAGTTCACAGCAACCTCGAAGTCCTGAGCTCAGGTGATCCTCCTGCCTTTTTTATTTTTAGTAGAGATGAGGTGTTGCTCTTGCTCAGGCTGGTCTCTGATTCCTGAGCTCAAGCAATCCACCTTCCTTGGCCTTCCAAAGTGCTAGGATTACAGGTGTGAGCCACCGCACCTGGCCCTAATGCTACTTTATTTTCTTGTTCAAATTGTTCCAACTTTGGTCTTGGAACCTTTTTCTTTTAACTTCTTTCTTCGATATACTCCCTTCATTGTGGAGTTTTTTTTTTTTTTTAGCACTGCTTAACTTTTTGGTATTCCCTGCCTCCGTCCTAGAATTAGCCTTTTCTTCAAGGATTCTTTTCACTGGAGAAAGGTCTTAGGTACCAAATCTGGGAACTAGACTTGTTGCTACTGGAGTGTCATTGCTTCTAGGCCCTCTCAGGTGACACAGTATAAGGAAATATAAATGTGTATATACTAGCCTGTGTACATATACGTATTTTTTTTTTTTTTGAGACAGAGCCTCAAGCTATACCCCTGGGTAGAGTGCCGTTGCTTCACAGCTCACAGGAACCTCCAACTCCTGGGCTCAAGCAAGTCTCCTGCCTCAGCCTCCCGAGTAGCTGGGACCCCAGGCGCCCGCCACAACGCCCGGCTATTTTTTGGTTGCAGCTGTCTTTGTTGTTTGGCGGGTCCAGGCTGGATTTGAACCCGCCACCTTAGGTGTATGTGGCTGGCGCCTTAGCCACTTGAGCCACAGGCACCGAGCCACATATACATATTTTTAAATATTTGTGCAACAGTGTGTATCTGTAATTGGCACTCTATATCCATGACTTTGGCATCCACTGACTTAAGCAACTGTGAATGGAAATATTCCCCCCAAGCCTCAGCTCCCGTAGCTCAGTGAGTAGGGCGCCGGCCACATATACAGAGGCTGGTGGGATGGACCCCGGCCAGGGCCTACTAAACAACAGTGACAACTGCAGCCAAAAAATAGCCGGACATTGTGGCGGGCACCAGTAGTCCCAGCTACTCCGGAGGCTAAGGCAAGAGAATCGCTTAAGCCCAAGAGTTTGAGGTTACTGTGATCTGTGACGCCATAGCACCCTACTGAGGACGACATAGTAAGACTCTGTTTCAAAAAAATAAAAATTCCCCCAAATGAAAATAACAACATAACAATTAAAAATAGGACAAATAGGGCGGTGCCTGTGGCTCAAAGGAGTAGGGTACTGGCCCCATATGCTGGAGGTGGTGGGTTCAAACGCAGCCCCAGCTAAAAACTGCAAAAAAAATAAAATAGTACAAATAAAGACCAATGCAGTATACCAACTATTTCCATAGCATTTACATTGTGTTAGGTATTATAAGTAACCCAGAAGTGATTTATAGTATCCAGGAGGATGTTCATAAAATATTTACAAATACTACACCATTTTATGTAAGGGACTTGAGCATCCTTAGAGTTTGGTATCCATAGAAGGTCCCAAAACTATTTTCCTGTGGATACTGAGGGATGACTATATTCTTTTTTCTTTTTTTTTTTTTTGAGACAGAGCCTCAAGCCGTCCCCCTGGGTAGAGTGCCGTGGCATTACAGCTCACAGCAACCTCCAACTCCTGGGCTCAAGCGAGTCTCCTGTCTCCGCCTCCCAAGTAGCTGGGACTGCAGGCGCCTGCCACAACGCCTGGCTATTTTTTGGTTGCAGCCGTCATTGTTGTTTGGCGGGTCCGGGCTGGGGGTTTGAACCTGCCACCTTAGGTGTACGTGGCTAGCGCCTTAGCCGGTTGAGCTATAGGCGCCAAGCCGGGATGACTATATTCTGAGCTAAACTTGATATCACACTGATGTCTTCAACTAATCTGTCATCATCATGTGGGTCATTCAAGTCTTCTCCCTTTGCTTGGCTATAACCCAGTGATGGTTATAGCCATATAAATAACCCATTTTCAACCGGTGTGCCATGAGAGGATCTTAGGTGTCCCATGAAAAATTTTTTTTTGTTTGGGATTTATTGAGGGTACAAAGAATTAGGTTATACTGATTACATTTGTCAGATAAAGTCCCCCCTATAATTGTGTCCTGCCCCCAAGAGGTGTGCCATACACCGTGTCCCCCCATTGCCCGCCCTCCCTCCCCACTCCCTCATTTTCCTGTTCCCCCCTTGTATTAGCTCATCTGCTGCCTTCATATTAGAATTAAGTACATTGGATTCTTGCTTCTCCATTCTTGTGATGCTTTACTAAGAAAGAATGTTTCACTTTCATTTAGGTTAATACAAAAGATGTAAAATCTCCATCTTTTTTAATGGCTGAATCATGTTCCATGGTATACACATACCACAGCTTGTTAATTCATTCCTGGGTTGGTGGGCATTTAGGCTGTTTCCACATAATTAAATTATTTTTGAAAGAAGTTCAAAGCACAGTAAGTACATTCTTTTTTTAACTTTTTTCTTTTTTTAATTTATTTTTTTTTTTGAGACAGGAGCCTCAAGCTGTCCCCCTGGGTAGAGTGCCATGGAATTTCACCTCACAGCAACCTCCAACTCCTGGGCTCAAGCGAGTCTCCTGCCTCAGCTTCCCAAGTAGCTGGGACCACAGGCGCCCGCCACAACGCCCGGCTATTTTTTGGTTGCAGCCGTCATTATTGTTTGGCGGGCCCAGGCTGGATTCGAACCCACCACCTTGGGTGTACGTGGCTGGCGCCTTAGCCGTTTGAGCCACAGGTGCCAAGCCTAATTTAATTTTTAATTAAAATCATAACTATACATTTATGAGGTACAGTGTGATGATTTGATATACAATGTGGAATACTTAAACTGATTAAAATAGCCATCACCTCACTTACTTATTTTTTGTGATAAGACATTTAAAATTGGCTCGGTGCCAGTGGCTCAGTGGGTAGGGAACCAGCCATATGCAGCCAGGCTAGCAGGTTCGAGCCCGGCCTGGGCCTGCTTGCCAACTGCAACCAAAAGATAGCTGGGTGTTATGGCGGATGCCTATAGTCTCAGTTACTTGGGAAGCTGAGGCAAAAGAATCGCTTAAGCCCAAGAGTTTGAGGTTGCTGTGAGCTATGATGCCATGGCACTCTACCAAGGGCAACATAGTGAGACTCTGTCTCCAAAAAAAGACATTAAAATTTACTCTTCCTTATTTTGAAATATTCCCTTGCATTGTGCACATTAGGTGAGATCCCACCCCTCTCACCGATGGCCCTTTTCCCTTCCCCTCCCCTCTCTTCCTTTTCCCTCCCTCTTACTTGACTATATTTCTATTTTATCTCTTCTTTTTTTGTTCTTGGCTTGGGCTGGGTTTGAACCTGCCACCCCCAGCATATAGGGCCGGCGCCCTAGTCCTTTGAGCCACAGGCACCAACCATCTCTTTTTTTTTCTTGATCATCATAATTTAAGTGTGCTGTGGAAGTTTAACTATAAGTTCAAGTGAGATAAAAATGGTTGAAAAACACTGTTGTAACTTCCCACTCCAACAGTGAGAATGCTAGCTTCTACCATCTGTGATCCATTTACTTAATTGTTCAGTTCCAGTGTTTATGAATAGCAGTATCAGAATTGTTAACTCATATAGCCCCATGATAAACAATTTGCTCCACTATAGTATGGTGCTAAGTATAGTTCTTTTTGCCTTGAGTCTTATGGACTCCACTTATTTCCAAAGTTTTTTAGGTTATTAACTTTGGATTGTTGTAAAATATTACAAAAGAGAGAAATTAGAAAGTATCCACATCTCTTATACCCAAGGCCTCCACCTACCTGCAAGTTCCCATCACTTCTTCCTGGCACTTCTGCAATAGCTTCCTTGAACTTCTATTTTTGCCCTTTTAGAAATGTGTTCCAAGATAGTACTTGGATAGGTAAGATAGTACTTCAACAGCCTAAATCAGAACATGGCATTCTCTTTGTTAAAAACCTTCAGTGCCTTTTCTTACACAGTAAGTCAATTTCAAACTTATTTTCTCACTCTAAAAAGCCCTGAGTGATCTGCATCCACTCGCTTCTCCAGCTCTACCTTTTTGTTCCAATCCTCCTCATGCCCAGTGGGATCCAGCCCCAGCTGTTAGCTGCTGGGATGTGAACAGCTACATATTTGTGCATCAGAGTCTCTTTGTGTCCCACTCCTTATAATTCTGTCCCCTGTTCTCTGCCTCAAATACTCTGCTTCATCCTTTACTTTTGCAGCTGTTTCTCATCTTTCAGTGCTCAACTTAAATTTCACCTCTTCAAGGAAGCTTTCTCTGGATGAGCTTATTTTCCTTTTCTTTTCCCATCCCAGTTATTTATTTATTTAATTTTTGAGACAGAACCTCAAGCTGTCCCCCTGGGTAGAATGCTGTGGCATCACAGTTCACAGCAACCTCCAATTCCTGGGCTCAAGCGAGTCTCCTGCCTCCGCCTCCCAAGTAGCTGGGACCACAGGTGCCCGCCACAACACCTGGCTATTTTTTGTTGCAGCCATCATTGTTGTTTTTGGTGGGCCCTGGCTGGATTCGAACCCTTCAGCTTAGGTGTATGTGGCTGGTGCCTTAGCCGCTTGAGCCACAGGCGCTAAGTCCATCTCAGTTATTTTTAACAAGTTTGTGGTGTAAAGTTGGGGAAAATTACATAAAACAAAACTTGCCGTAGCCAGCCATGCTGGCTCATGCCTATAATTCCAGCACTTTGGGTGGCTGAGGTGTGTGGATTGCCTGAGCACAGAAGTTTGAGACCAGCGTGAGCCAGAGTGAAACCCCATCTTAAAAAATAGCCTGGTGTTGTGGTGGGCACCTGTAGTCCCAGCTACTTAGGAGGCTGAGGCATGAGAATCGCTTAAGCCCAAGAGGTAGAGGTTGCTGTGAGCTAGGACACCATGGCACTCTGCCGGGGGTGACAAAGTGAGACTCTGTCTCAAAAGAAAAAAAAACTTTGCCTTAAAGAGTTATTTTTAACTCAACACCCATGAACAACAGCCAAGAAATAGAGTGTTGCCATGGCCATCCTGGAAGCTCCTCTATGTGTCACATACAAATGACAGATCCCCCATTTCCTGCAAAAGTAGCCATTGTTCTGAAATTTTTGGTAATCACTTCATTTTCTTTCTTTATGTTTTTTTTTTTGCAGTTTTTGGCTGGGGCTGGGTTTGAACCTGCCACCTCTGGCATATGGGGCCAGCGCCCTACTCCTTTGAGCCACAGGTGCTTCCCTCTTTATGGTTGTTATCTTCTAAGTGCATATCCCTAGACAGTGTGGGTTTTTAAAAGTTTTTTTTTTTCTCAGAGGTTACTGTGGTTGACTACAAATAACATAGTGAAATATAACACTCTAGTCCAAACTGATACCAATTTAGTTTGAATAGCATATAAAAATTTTGCTCCCCACTTTGTTGCCATAACTTACGAGTTTTCTTTGCACACTGTATGCCCAATACTATATATTAAAAATTATTTTATGCAATGCCTTTTAAATCATGTAGTAACTAACATGTAGTTGCAAACCAGATACACAGTATTACTGGATTGTATGTTTATTTATGTAGTTACCTTTACTGGAAATCTTTCTTTCTTTCTTTTTTTTGTAGAGACAGAGTCTCACTTTATTGCCCTTGGTAGAGTGCCGTGGCATCACACAGCTCACAGCAGCCTCCAACCACTGGGCTTAGGCAATTCTCTTGCCTCAGCCTCCTGAGTAGCTGAGACTACAGGCGCCCGCCACAATGCCCAGCTATTTTTTGTTGCAGTTTGGCCAGGGTCAGACTTGAACCCACCACCCTCAGTATATGGGGTCAGCGCCCTACCCACTGAGCCCCAGGCGCCACCCCAATCTTTCTTTATATGGCTTCAAATTACTGCCTAAGGCTCGGTGCCTGTAACTCAAGTGGCTAAGGTGCCAGCCAAATACACCAGAGCTGGCAGGTTGGAATCCAGCCTGGGCCTGCCAAACAACAATGACAACTATAACCAAAAAAAAGCCAGGCGTTGTGGCAGGCGCCTTTAGTCCCAGCTACTTGGGAGGCTGAGGCAAGAGAATTGCTTAAGGCTCGGCACCTGTGGCTCAAGCGGCTAAGGCGCCAGCCACATACACCTAAGGTGGCGGGTTCAAATCCTCAGCCCGGGCCTGCCAAACAACAATGATGGCTGCAACCAAAAAATGGCCAGGCGTTGTGGCGGGCGCCTGTAGTCCCAGCTACTTGGGAGGCTGAGGCAGGAGACTCGCTTGAGCCCAGGAGTTAGAGGTTGCTCTGAGCGTGATGCCATGGC
>CAUYTI010163310.1:0-33868 GCA_963575145.1 Galago senegalensis
GAAGGAAGGAAGGAAGGAAGGAAGGAAGGAAGGAAGGAAGGAAGGAAGGAAGGAAGGAAGGAAAGAAGGAAAGAAGGAAGGAAGGAAGGAAGGAAGGAAGGAAGGAAGGAAGGAAAGAAGGGAGGGAGGGAGGGAGGGAGGAAGGAAGGAAGGAAGGAAGGAAGGAAGGAAGGAAGGAAGGAAGGAAGGAAGGAAGGAAGGAAGGAAAGAAGGAAGGAAGGAAGGAAGGAGAGAGAGAAAGGAGGGAGGGAGGAAAGGAGGGAGAGGGGGAGGGGAGGGGAGCACAGAGGAGGGGAGGGGAGAGGAGAGGAGAGGAGAGAAGAGGAAGAAAGAAAGCCTTTTTTTCTGAGAGTTTGGCATTTTTATGTTTCTTCTTTGGAAATATTAGTTAAAATCATATTCCAGAGCCATCAGTTGAAAAGGAAAAGAAAATACTTTTTGCTTTAGATAGGAAGATACTTATGTTAATCCAGAAGACTCGTCTGCAGATAACAGCACACCCAATGCCACTAAGTGGCCTATGCAACTATCTATTATGGCTTGACACCCACAATGCTCCTTCCACAGTGCACCATTGGAGTGATAAAACATGAAGGGACTCTGAGAACACTGTGCCTAAAAACAACATCATGGATTCCAGTCCTATAGATCTAGAGATATAAAGTATTTGAGGAAGAGGATCTCTAAACCACCTTTGTTAATATGGCAGGATCTAAGAGTCCTCAGGTTCTGGGAATCACGCCATCATTTTAACCTGAACAACATCTGCAACACAAGCAAGTTTTATTTTATCTTATCCAGGAAAAGTAAATTGCTAACTCTACATTTCATTGTTTCTTTTTATTTCAGGAATGTGAATACATTTTCTCAATCACCATTCAGATTTACAAAAACAAAACTAGTTCATCTCAGGTTACCCTACCTGCTTTCTTGTTTCAAATTCTCGCTGCAGATATTTCCCTGGCTAAATGAAGAATTTAAGAGTCCATTAGTTATTGCTGCTGTGTAAAAGAAAATCCTTCAGAATTTGGCAACTTAAAAATAACCATTTTATTTAGCTCAACGTAGATCCTGTAGGTCCAAAGTTTGGGACATAGACAACAGGGCCGGCTTCACAACACCTTGTGCATGAGAGGGGAAAAACTGAATGATGAGGGCTGGCTGGAGAACTTGGGACAGAGGCACCTACAGGGGTTCTCACTAACATGTCTGAGGTTTAAGTTAGAGCTGTTGACAGGAGCAACCGTACACAGCCTTTAGGGCCTGGGCATCCTTGCCTTCCTCACAAGGTCTCAGTGTACTCAGCCTTCTTAGAGATGAGTGTGGCTTTTTATAATCTGGCCTCCTAAGTCACATGACATCACATCCAATGAACTCTGTTAGCTACAAATGAGTCACTAAAGCCAGCCCGACTTCTCCATGACCGGAGTTTGCAGACATGTTTAAACCACCACAGACCGCAAGTAAATACTTAAGCTCATAGTTTTAAAGACTTTTGGAGGTGAGAAAAAATATTCACTATACAAAGAACCTTTCAAACTTCTTAAAGGCACTGTGAGCATGGTGTATCAAATTCATATTTACTCTTAAGTCAACAGGAAGTGGTGTTCCAAATTTACCCAAGTGTCGATGAAACATTCTCAGAGAATTCAAGTCTAATAAAAATGTATTCAAGGCCGTATACAACATAAGATCTTCTAATGTATTTGCTAAAAAAATTTAAGACAATGTCCATAATATCCATTATGACTTAGAATCATTTATATAAAAGTTCATGTTAGGAATTCCATGAAGAATTTAGTAGCAAGTGGAATTTTATGTGCCTTTCAGAACTAGCATGCTTCCTTCTGTTTGAAAAAGGCTGTATAGCTGCTTCAGATTGATAATTTGAAAGGTTACAATCAAATGTTACTCTACAATGCAACAGGTGCCTAGAATTTTTCATATGAAATGAAAAATTCATTTTGCCCTTTTTTTGATGTTTGTGATTTCTACCTATTTCTATTTATTTAACCTTAAGGTGTCTTCATGTATGACCTATTGTAAGGCTGCTCAAGTCCTTTAGAAAAGAATAGAATGTCCTACAATTGAAATAAACACTTAGTGTTAAAATTATTCTGAACATAATGTAATCTTCCTTTGATAATTCCAAAGATTTTAACAGCTTGTAATATGTTGGTATCAACGTGATGAACATCTATTTTTTTAAATAGATTTAAAAGTTGGAAGTAGTTAGGTTAAATATATTTTAACCTTGTGACATGCCTTGAAAGTTATTTCACTTTAAAACTTCTTTATATCCATTTTGTATTTTCCATCTGTTTTCTCATAAAAACAATCAGAAGTCTTCAAATCTGAGTTATAGTCACTCATCTCCATCCTTTATCAGATAAAACATTGATCATTTTACATCTCTGACCATCAATTACCTCATCTGTGAAAGGAGAGAGCAGAGGAGAAAATCAGAAACTTTTGATCTTTTAAAATTTTTGTACCTCAGAGCCAGGAGCAAGTGGCTCACACTTGTAATCCTAGCACTCTGGCAGGTCAATGCCAGTGGATTGCCCGAGATCATGAGTTTGAGACCAGCCTGAGCTGGAGAGAGACCCTGTCTCCACTAAAAATAGAAAAATTAGCCTGGCCTTATGGCAGCCACCTAAACTCCCAGCTACTTGGGAGACTGAGGGAGGAGGATCACTTGAACCCAGGAGTCTGAGGTTGCTGTGAGCTAGGTTGATGCCATGGCACTGAGACCCAGATGACAGAGTGAAACTGTCTCAAAAAAAAAAAAATCTCTTGGATTTAAGATAAATCAGATTTAGGTATGGTAGGATAAAAGGAAATGTTGATGTAGCATGTAGGGGAACTTTTTACCCTTATGTTCAGACCCCACACACAAAGTAATACTTTAGGGGAAAAGTAGAATTAGCCTTTTGAAATGATGAAGAACTTTCACTCTTAAATATACGCATATAATTTATGCATTACAATTTTTATGATCAAACTTTATTATTAGTGCTTAGGAAGAAATATCAGATTTATATTTCCTTATCTTTTGAAGTTATTTTATAATAGACACCAAAAACCTTCATGTACTTGCTTTGTATACCATTGACTGAGATTAAAAACCTCAAAGTGAATTTTAAAATTCTTAGTATTTTAAAATAGATGTTGTAGTCCCCTCCATTAATATCAAACCAAGTTAGCGGAATATTTTTATAATTTTGTGACCATTCACCAATATGTAATGTGCAGTATTTAAAATTGACATGTATATTATAGACATATGAATATATTCATATTTCCAAGTGTGTTCTCTTAGACATATAATAGAAGAAGAATAGTAGCATTTTCACGTTTACAAAGCCCTGATCTGTTTTACATACATTAATTCATTTAATCTTTTGGAAAATGATTTTGCATATATATACATACAGCCTTTAGTTCCCTGTTAGGCAAGCATCATTTTGCTAACATCCCTTGCCTCTCATAGCCTCATTTCTATTTGCATTTTGAGTTTTGTTACTTGAAGACAAAATATAGTATTATGTATTATTTATGTCTCAATCTCAATTATCCATGCATTTGCCATCCATCCAGAAGATTCAGTGGCAAATAGCTTTTATGATTTATATTTGTATGCAAGACACTGATCTAAATCATGAAAAAAATAAGTGAATTATGTTTGTTTTCTCTTCTAAAATATCAATAATCTTTCCCATGCCGGTTTCAACAGATATACAACTTAGACTGAAACCACTTCAATTGGAAAGTTTTCTAGAAGGTCTGGGATCATCTTCCAGATTTCTTGTCTTCTCTTTAAATGTTGCATTATGAAATAGACTAAACATAGAGCAATTAAAAACCCACGATCCATTTCAAGTCAAAGCATTGAACAAACAAATCTAGTGATTCTAATTCAATCAGCCATATGACGAATATTAAGCCTCTGGGAGACTCCCAAGGATGGTAAATCTTTCTCATGAGCTGTCAGAGTCAGAGTCTACCATGGCTATCAAACATATCATAGAAATATGTTTGTAGTCCATGATGGAATACAGTGATGAAGGACACAAGCTCTGGATAGATATGGAAAAGCTTGGAATGCATCCCAGGTCTGCACCTGGGCACCTGGTGGCCAGAGGCATAACATTTGCCATCTCCATTTAGTACAAGAAAATGGAAAGAATAAATTCTGCTCCATAGAATGGTTTTGAGAACCAAATGAGAAAATGCACACAAGTATATAGAATGGTGCCTTGCATCTAAAGATTGCATTCCATCAAGAATTTTCACATAGATTGACATAGCATGAATCTGTAATATTGTTTCTGCCTTCCTCCACATTCCATGTAGAAAAAGAGCATGCTCATGGTACTGAGCAATGAAATATCACCAATGACACCTGTTGCAGGGACTGAAAATATATGTTTGCTTGTTAATTTATAACAACCTTCAAAGCCTTAAAGAAAAGAAATGCCACAGCAGCCTTCACTCTGATCTTGTTCTTCTTTAAAAAAGAAAAAAAAAAAAACTAGACCTGTCATTCGATGCAATTCCTCTAACAGGTATATATCCAAAAGACCAAAAAATAACTTCACAACAAAGATCTTTACACCACTTTGTTCATTGCATCTCAATTCATAATTGCCAAGTCATGGAAGAAACCCAAGTGCCCATTGATCCATGAATGGATGAACAAATTGTGGTATATATACACCATGGAATATTATGCAGCCTTAAAAAAGATGGAGACTTTACCTCTTTTATATTTACATGGATGGAGCTGGCAAATATTCTTAGTAAAGTATCTCAAGAATGGAAGAAAAAATATCCAATGTACTCAGTACTATTATGAAACCAATTTATAATCACTCACACTTTCATATGAAAGATGAATCACAACTATAGCCCAGTATGGAGGTGGGAGATGGGGGGGGGAGGGGAGAGATCTGATGGAAGGAGGATAAATGGTGGGATCATTCCTATGGTTCATATTACAAGGGTACATATCAATTCTATTAAGTATAGAGTATGAATGTTTTAACAAAATAATTAAGTAAATGAGATGAAGGCTATATTAACTAGTTTGATGTAAGCATTCCAAATTGTATTTAAAATCAGCACCTTTTACCCCATAAATGCATTAATGTATACATGATCTATGTCTCTATGACTCAATACAAAAAATAAAAAAAGTAAAAGGGTAGAATTGAAATGTTCCTATCACAAAGAAAGGAGATGGAACACCCCAATTACCCTGAAAGTGATAGACACCCTAATTACCCTGATTTAGTTAATTCACATTATATGCCTGTATCAGAACATCCATGTATCCCATAAAAATATACAATTTATTGCGCACCAATGGTAATTAAAAAAAATTTTTTAATGTCCTTAAATTATAAAGAAATTAAAAACTATCTTATAGATAGCATGTTTAAAATCTAGTGACACTTTAATAACATTCCACTTGTTAAATAAGCACTATAAAACTCCTAAACTATTTCCAACTCTTACATTCCAGCTGCCATATGTCAAATCTTGGGGATCAGACAGTTTGGCTTCAGTGACAAACTAATCTTTGAATTTTTTAGACAGACCTTTCTGACCTTCAGGGTGAAAACTGATTTGATTATATGATTTCAGAATCAACATGGAAGAAAAATCTTGGCCCAAAGATTACTCAACCCCTGCTGAGTGCAGATGTCTAAAAAGTCTTTTAACAAGAGACAAAATTTCTTCAAATAATTAACAGTGACACTTAGATACCTTGTGAGAGTGAACATTAGTGAGCACCTTGTAGGTGGCAAGACCCTCATGGATTCGTATTTTAACTCATTTAACCAAAACTACAAACCTTTGACACAGAAACTTTTATTTCATTGTATACAGGAGGAATCAGAGGCACAGAAAGAATAAGCTAAAAATACAACATGGTTAGCGATGGATCTGGAGTTAGAATCCATAGTCTGGCTCTCAAATCTCTGTTTTCAACTATTATGCAAAACAAGGTGCAACAACTAACAATTTTTTTTCGAGGTTTTATGGAAGGAAAGGGAGTCCCATGTTACTCAAACAAGGAATAGCAAATTACGTGGGAGGGAGAAAGTAACACAGAAAAAAAGAAACTAGAGGTACCAAATAAACACCTCAGTGACTCACAGTCTCATCAAGAGACTGTTCTAGGTGTGGGGATCCCCTTGGAGTTATTTGAATAATTCTTAGACACCCCACTCCCCCGAAGCTTGTTCGTAAAGGCAAAGCGTGTGAAAGGAACCACCCAGAATCCAGCCTCAGAATTTCCTCCCTCTCAGCCCTGAACTAGCACTCGGTGTAAAACTGCATTTTAGGCTAACATCATTTCCTGATAATTTATTAGTCTGTACCATAATCCATTTTAGAAAGTGCTAAATAAATATGGTATAATCATTTTTTATGAATTTCCTGTTATCTCTGCTAAAGACTGTAGTTACAGCTAATGAATATTTATTACACTGGCATCCTCACACACGTAAATTTTAAGTGCTACCTAAATGTTCTATTTGTTCTGAAGGTAAATGCCAAGTTGTTAGCAAATGCTTTGTTAGAAACAAGCTATGCATGGAATTAAAGAATACTCTATTTTCCCTTCGATAAACAAGAGCTATCTCAAGCTGGATTCTAATGAGCACCATAGCTGTCCTAAGTGGTTTGCAAATCTCGAAGATGCATAAATCAACCTCAGAAACCCACCCGGCTACATGTCTCATGATTCAAGAGCCTCCTTTCTTAGAAAACAGATGAATATTATCAGGACCAAAATTCCATACATCTTTGGCAAGTTTTCAACCCTTATAAAGATCAGTCCTCTTGGTAAGCTCTCACCTACTGAGCACGATGCAAGGGTATTTATCACACTCCCTGGATGATGGGCTCAACTACAAACTGAACTTCACCTTGGAAGCACAAACAATGTAACCTGATCGCTTGTACTCTCATATTAATCTGACATTTAAACGAAAGATCAATTCTTACATGATCTGATATTAATGGCAGTCTTGTTATTGCTCTTCATTGGTAATGTTCTTATTCTCATTAATAATGAGGGAACGAGAAGTGTGAAGATATATTATTAATTGTTCCACTCACCTCACCAATTTTAGGTTCAGCAGTGGTTCTCAACCTTCCTAATGCCACGGCTCTTAATACAGTTCCTGTGGGTCACGACCTACAGGTTGAGAACCACTGACCTATAGTGACTGTTCCATTGAGTAAAGAATGGTGAAG
Source organism: Galago senegalensis (assembly GCA_963575145.1). NCBI lineage: Eukaryota > Metazoa > Chordata > Mammalia > Primates > Galagidae > Galago > Galago senegalensis. The sequence continues at coordinate 7,270 of CAUYTI010163310.1, forward strand.
GTTATCCTAATATCTCATTAGTTATATGCCTTTATGTGTCAACTTCCTTATTTCCCAAATTTACCTTACACCGTAACCCTAATCAAACCACTTTCAAATATTTCTCTGTGGTGACAGTGAGACCCAGAAGTTTATTACTGTTATGGTAACTTCCCATAATACCACACCATACACACCCTTACCATTTTAAATCAGCAGTGCCGACAGCATCATTTCTTATTCATGCATCATTCAACATTGTCTAATTGATGTAAGGCATTGTTCTAAGGTATATACAGAAGTGAGCAGGATAAAGTTCCCGCATTAATCAGTTTTATATTCTAGAAGGAGTCAGGAGACAGCAATCGTATATACACAAATAATAAAACTTCAGAAGTAAACAAAATTGGATCATAAGAAAATATCGAAAGCTGTTCATATTTTAAGTAGGGTTGTCAAAAAGGCCTCTCCGAGGAGCTGGCAGTTGGAGACCTAAATGGTGAAAAACACAAACATATCAGAGAGAAGAGAGTTCAAGGCACAGACAGCTGCAAGTTCAAAGACAGAAATGTATATTCTTGGCCTGTGCAGAGCAGTGAGCGCAGTGAAGCTGGAACAGAATGAGGCACTGGAAGCACTTTGGCCTTCGTGTAGAGTTTTTAGGGACAGGGTAAAGATTTGGGATTGTATTGTAATGAATATTGAAAGCCTGGGGAGGTGTTTACAAAAAGAAATGATATGATTTGATACAGATTTTAAGAAAATCCCATTGGCTGTTGATTAGAGATCGCTTTGGGGGGTGGAAGATAGGGACAAGCGTGGCAGTTGAAAGAGCAGTTAGGAGACTTCTGCTGTGGTAAAAGTGAGAGATGATGTTGACTTCAGTGCAGTAAACACAATGGGAAGTAACAAGAATTGAGAAGTCATTCAAGACAGCATCATTAAGACTCCATTATTTTTTTTTATTAAATCATAGCTGTGTACATTAATGCAGTCATGGGGTACAATATGCTGGTTTTACATAAAATTTGAAATGCTTTCATCAATTATATGTGCAATGTTAAAGAAATTGCATTATACAACATTAGCACCGGCTGCAGACTATCAAGTACTCACTGAGTTGGTCACTGAGCTACTTCTAGCATGGAAAAAGGTTAACTTTTAGTGAGAAAAAACTATATAACCATAGATGGATGTAACAGAGAAATACAGGCCTGTGAGCTCTTTTAGTTTTGTATTGCTAAAGGTTAAGAAAAATTTTACTTAGTTCTAAATGAGCTGAGTAGAGGTTAATATCTTCCAAAGATTGCTTTCAACCTCTTCTAACATGAAATTTACTGGAAGGTTCTGAGAATTTTGTATTTTCATCCGCTTCACTCCTACAGCATTAAATGAAAATGCAAAACTCTCAGAACATATGCGGTAACATACTGGATTCTCAATGTATAATTCTTCCCTGGTTTCATCATAAAAGCTAGTCTTAGAGTCTTGCCAATTAAAATATTCTATCTTCATTTTCTCTTGAGCCTTTTGCTTTAGCGGGTGAATTCCTATTCTTTGTACACAATGCATACAACTATTAGAAATGGATTCTAAAATTGGCCATTTTCAACGAAGTGTTTGACTTACATCAGGATGGGAGAAGGTCGCAGCTTGTCAAACACGCCAACTACTGTTAATGTTTTATTGATTCTAGGGAAAATCATCTTAAACTGTGCTAAGCATATATATGTCTTCATTTCCTAAATCCAGACAGAATGGTTGAAAGTAGAATAACGTTGTCCTGGTCCCTGACAAGTTCCTTTCACTTCATTGTGCTTTGGTGTGCAACCTTCAGTACATATTGAAGGTGATTATAAGAAAGTTTCCTGATATTCATAATTATACCCCCTTTTAGGATTTAGAAAGGAGTTTGTTTATTGGATCACGAGAAATCTTTTTTATAAAGTACTCCTCAGAGCTACACCTGTCTAATCAGAGTATTAAAATTCCATGATAATTATACTTTAATAAAATAAATGATATTTTTCTTATGACTGCTGTGAATGGTGTGACTCAATTTTTCTTTTTTTTTAAGCTGTTAAAAAAAATTCCAAGATATTTTGGATTACACAGGTAGTCCTTAAATGAGTCAGTACAGAGTAAGCATGTCAACATTATTTCTGTTTTCTTCTCCCCCATCCCAGCTTTTATAGATTTCTTAGTATGCTTATTTTATGTATCTTTTTAAACTTCTTGAACAAAGACAAGTTTAGACAAATGATTTGACCTCTTTGCATCTCAGTTTCCTCATCTAAAACTTGAGAGTTGGATTACAAAACCTCCGAGTTTCCTTCCTGCCATAATTGTGAATATTCAGATAGGTGAAATACATACTTTACCTTCAGAGATAAGGAAAGAATTTTAGTACTCCTCAAATCCCAATACAGCAGTGGCTACTTGCTCTGTCTACAGATAAAACCAGATCTGCCTTCAGGAAATGGAAAAGCCGATTTCTATCCTATCTTGTTAAGTTGCAAAGTCACATTCAATTAGAACAGTACTCTTCAGCAACACATTTGAGTTCTTGGAACTTAAGGTGGTTATTTTAGGTGCCTACAGCTCTTTGGCAGTTTCTAACCTACACCTAAGTAGTTTAGTTTACAATAAAACCAAAATAAATACATGAAGAAAAAAATGTTTGGGCATCAATCATAAATTTCAAAAGAGTGCTATATTTTGTTCTGAACTACTGGCAATTGCCTCTATTCTCTACTTTGTGAATCCAGAAAATCATAAAGTAAAACTAATCCCAGACCAGATACTGGCTCTCATTATTCCAAGCTACCAGATACAGAAAAACAAACAGGGGGTGTAAATGAACAAAAAATGTGAAAGAAACATCAATCTGTAAATCAACAAGGAGCTATAAAGTAATGCAATATATGTTAAAGCTACTTTATGCAGTGCCTATGCCAAGAGCTCAAATCATGGCTGGCTCCCAGTACTAACTATATTTCACTACTATATATCTCCCTCTTGGGGTTTTTAAAGTGATTTGCAGACTGGAAAATATTGGGAACAACTGCCTTTGAGTCTCCCATCGTCCTGCAATCAGAATGGGAGCTCAGAAACTGCAAGCCAACACCCCTCAAGGACTGAGGCCTCTACTCCATGGTCTTTTCTGGAGAATTAATTATTGCTTGACACATCCCCCAGGTTCTTTTTGTTGTTGTTCCCTTGCATTCTGTGTAAGAAGAATCTATTAAATTTTATACCTTGGGATTTTTGCCTAACTTATGAACTCTACCATTAAACCAAAACTTTTCTCTGTCCACTTTTGTCCTAGCTCCTGCTTGCTTCTAGGGAAGGCATACACTTTTAAGTAAGTGAAGGTAAAAACCATTCTTTTCCACAAGATATCCATAAAATAGACCCACATAAAATTTCAACTTTTGCTCCATATTTTTTTATTTACTATCTCTTCTTGCTGATTTCCCCATATTTCAAGTTCAATGTTTGCAGTTCTTTTATTGCTGTAACATTGCAAAAGCAATGCCAGCTAGCAAGCTGGAAAACCATGACACAGATGCTGAGCCATTGATTCTATACTAATTTCTTTTAACTGACATTTTGTGGTTAGAGTTCCACGTAGAAACTAACAAAAGATTTCCCACATGATATTTTTCATAATTAAGTTTGCAAGGTCTTCAAATTTGAGTTGATTATGCATGTGTATATGTGGGTGTGGGTACATGTAGTATGTGCTGAAGACCACTTATTAATTCTGACTCTAGAACTGTTCATATTTTCAAATTACATTGATAATAATATGGTTTTCTATCCGTTCTTCCTACAAAAGTACCCTGAGGAGACCATGCTCAAATAAACCCTGAGGAGACCATGCTCAAATAAATTTAGAGAATTATTTTTAATCTTCTTAGTTTAAAACTTCAGAATTTCCATCACATAGCATACTTAGAATTATAATATATCACTAATAAATATGTACTGAAGAAAGAGTAATATTACAAATTGAGAAAGTCATTATTATTCTAAATATCCTTGGATTCTAAAAAAAAAAAAAAAAAACTCTCATTGAACTTATAAAATGTTTCCAAAGAGCTCTACTTATAAAATTGGATCACTCTTATTTCCTAATTTTGAGATAATTTCAAGAGGTAAGGTAAATTATTTTAAATTGAGTGTCGTATAGTTTTCTCACTCGAAGTGACTTTGAAGATTTCTCTTTTAGTTCATTTTTATCTTATTTTTATAGAATTAAAATTTCAGGATTTATATTTTAAATTCACTTCATAACAATTTCCATTTAATTTAGAAATCAAATACCTATCTGAATGTTGAATCAGAATCATCAAGGAAGTTCTATAAGTTTCCTATTGATTTCTAAACTAACTCCAGAGATCAAAATTTAGTCAATTGAAGAGTGGTTCAGAATTCTGTTTTGTTTCTCAAGATTTCAAGATTCTGCTAACAGAGAATTTAGTCACAAAAAAAGTTGAGTTTCCTAACATAAATAAAAAATTGAGTGCCTACAAATAAAAAAGGTGTAGGGAAAAGAAACCTTGAATTTAATTGAAATTAAAGGAAAAGAGTTTGGAGAAATTTGGAAACAGTGGAATAGTTTACATTGTACCAATTCTTCCAGATAAAGCAATATAAACTGGGCAATGTTGCATGATTGAAAATTTCAACACTCCTTTCTTAGGAACTGATAGATTTAATTTTAAAAATCATCAAAGTCATGGATATTCTCAACAATATCAATTCCCTTAATCTATGGACATTTAAAAAACACACCTCAAAGCTGCAGAATACACTTTCCTTTCAAGGGAACATGGTGGCTCTGCTCCTGTAGTACAGTGGTTACAGTTCCAGCCGCATGCACCAAGGCTGGCAGGTTTGAACCCAGCCCAGGCCAGCTAAAAATTGACAACTACAACAAAAAAATAGCCAGGCATTGTGATGGGCGCCTGTAGTCCCAGCTACTTGGAAGGCTGAGGCAAAAGAATGGCTTAAGCCCAAGAGTTTGAGGTTGCTGTGAGCTATGATGCCACAGCACTCTACAAGGGCAATATAGTGAGACACTATCTCAAAAAAAAAAGGTACATGTTATATTCAACAAGATAGAAAATACTCTGAGCCAAAAAATATATCAATAAACTTAATAAAAACTGAAGTCCTATAGCATAATAATTTAATGCCATTGTTTTGTAACAATGGGATTAAATTAGAAATAAATAACAATAAAATCTTTACAAAAACCCTATAACCTTTGGGCTTCTCTGGGCCACACTGGAAGAAGAGTTGTCTTAGGCCACTATTAAATAAACAAACGCTAAAGAAAATTCATGGCCAAAAATAAAGGTCTGTGTGTAACTTTCATATCTCCACTGTAGATAAGAAAAAAATCCTCACATAATGATTATAATTATACAATGGCCTATTTAGAGAGTCTCTTAAAACTGTAAAGCAGATCCCAGGTTTGCAATCAGTAACATAGAAAATGTACGTATCTATGTCATGAAACATCTTTTTTTTATATTTTTTATTATAAAGGAAACCTGGGCAACATAAAACTAGTAGGCTATTTGACATTGTAGTTGAGAAACTAATTCATCAATATCTTGTTTGATGAAAGTAGTTTCAATTCTCGGTGAGTTTACAAGGTGCTCATCATGTAGGTTGGTTCGAATTTTATTCTTAATGTGCTTTGTTCTTGAAAATAGTTGCATACAAATGTAGGTGTTGCCAGGAAGAAATGACATGAATAAGGTGTGACTGTGATATGAGGGATATTTGCTTCTGGGATGATAAGACCCGAAGTCCAGAAAAGAGACATGACCAGGTTTCTCTTTAAGTCAAATGTCAGACTGCAGCTCTGCACATTGCATTTGAAGATTGGCAAGTAACATATCTATGTTGACTGAAAACACAGTCAGAAATGCACCAAAATATTGATTATTTTTATGGAAATCTTGAAATCTATTTTCAAATTTTATATCAAATCAAAGATCAAGGCTATGTATTTTCCATTGTTCAGGATTATATTTAGCATATGTGTTGAAATGCATAAAATTGTTTGCCTTATTTTGAGCTTGCTGTAGTTTCAGTTTTATCTAAAATGCTGCTATGGTTTGAAACATTGTATTGATGTTGGTTTTCACTTTGAGAGTGCAAGTTTAACTTATTTAAATAAGTGGTTAAGTGCACTAAAAATGCCAAATCTGTAAGTCCATTTTCATTGTCAAGTTCTGGCACAAATTTGTTTTTGATACCATAAACAATTTGATAATGTGTCATGATTATAAAATCTCTCCAACATTTAGACTTGACTTAGCCATCTTACTTCCAAAAACTAAATGATGTCACCATAGTCAGCATCAATACTTTGAAAGAATTCCTGATTCAGTGCCTTGATCCTTATAAAATTCATAATCTTGCTTTGCATGATGTTATCCATTTCTAAAGCTTTTGTGGATACATTTTCTTGATGTGATGATACTTCATTGCATGTGAGTTTGGGGCAGCAAGTGCATTATCTTTTATTAATTTTACAAGTTCCTCTATTTAATCTCCCATCACCAGGGCACCATCAGTAACAATATCAGATATGCTGACAATGGACAAGGAAAATCACTGTAACATATTTTTTTCTGCTTTTTATAAGTCTCTTCATTCAGCTGTGTCTTCTAATGCCACTAAAGAAGGCATTTCTTCAGTGACATTATATGTGTCATTAGTACCTCTAATAGAAATGGCAAATTAAGGAATATTTGTAGCAGTGGTGCTGCCATCCATAGCTAAAGAATGAAATTTAAAATTGGCAACTTTATTTTCCAATCTTCTTGGGATAGATTTTCCAGTTTCTTTAATTTGCTTGGCTTTGGTCTAACGAGACAGATGGATTTTAGAAATATCCCCCTTTTATTGCAGGGCAAATTATATCTGCCATGCTTTCCGTACATTGCTTAATAAACTCACCATCAGTAAATGGGTTTGATTTTTTTGCTATTAAATATGCTACCACATAATTATTTTTTACAACGGAATCCACATTGTAACTAAAAAATAATTGGCGGGTCCCCCTCACCTTTTCTCCCCCATGAGAGACTACTTCTAAGTCTCTTTGAAAGGGCTCTAAACTTTCTCTTTGTTCTTCCTTAATAAAATTTCTCTTTATGACACAGTAAAAATATTTTTTGTTGTTGAAAGGGTAGACTTTTTTTCAGTTCCTCTATTTTGTCCTACAACGTAATCCTTCATATGCATAGAATCTGGCAGACGTTTTTGCATGATATACTTTTTGAAAACTTGCACAATTCCCTATAAATTAAGCACAGTGCCTCACTATTTGCCTCAGCCAAAAAATAGTCATCTGTCCACTTTCAAATAAGCAATCTTCTTTCATCCATAATTTATCTTTTTGTGTGGTCTGTTTTGTTTTGAGACATTGTGGAAGCCAGGCTTAGACTTAAAAAACAATAATAGATAAGGCATTATATTTACTTTTATTATGAAAATTAGTTGATGGGAAAATAGAGAGCAAGCTTTGGGTCTTCCACATCTCAGTCGCTGATGCAGGGCAAGAAAGAGTGCTAACTGTAAATCCACCAAAAAAATCAGAAAACAATCTCATAATGTTTCAAGTAAGTCTGATGTGGCATGACTGGATTCTGGCTTCAGGGTATCATAAGACTGAAACTGAGGTGTCAACAAGATTGAATTTTTTATCTAGAAGTTGTAGAGAAAATTCCTCACCCAAGCTCATTCTTGCCTTTGGCAAAATTCAGACCCTTCTGGTTTTAGGACAGAGGTCTGAATATTTTGCTGTGTCTTCTAGGGGCTACACTAAGCTCCTAGAGGCTACAATTGCTCTTTGCCATATGACTTCCTCTTCATCTATGAGATAGCTTGCTTCAAATCTCTGACCACCTCTGTCTTTCACTTCTAGACATAAATTTAAAGGCTGATATGCAGACCAAGCCCTCATGGATAATCTCTTTATCTCAAGGTCAATTGATTAGAGACTTTAATTACAACTGCCCAGTGTTTTTTGCCATATAACATAATCATGATATTGGCAACCACCATATTCACAGTCCTGCCAGTTATACTGAATGTGTACATCTAGAAGCAGAAATCTTGAGAATCATCTTAGAATGGTCCCAATCACACAAGCTAACAGTATAGTGAATCTTACTGAAAAACAATATTTATTAAATAAGAAGTTATTAACAAAACTTGCATGCAATGTCATTAACAATGTGATGAACATTATAAGTGATCTAGAAATTACTTGAATAGATGTTTATACTTTTTAGATATGGCCCCAAATTAATTACAATAAAGCACAATACAACAAAATTACTAGGTTGTAAGCAGAAAAATATTTGGCAACTTTTAACCTTTCTTTTTGAGCCAAAGGCAGAAACCAAGACTTGCAGGAGAGTTTGGAATTGCCATCCAAACCAGATAGAGAAATAACTCTTGCATATTAAAACCTACTTGAATAAAATAAAGCCTTAATATTGCATGTTGCACCAACCTAGTATCTTATGTAATAGCCATTGGTGGTTTATAGAGACAGTTATTCATATACTGGATCAGATAAACTCTGTGCCTTGAGATCATAACCATTTCTTAAATGATACTTGCTGCTAAAAATACCCTCCCATGCTTCTATCCAGAGACTATGCTAAGATGAAAGTGCAGACCATAAAATCTGGGTGCAGAGAATAAATCAGACAAGATTTCACTAACTTGAAAGCCTTAACATTGCTCCATTGGTGCATTTCTAGCTCCAAGGTTTAAGAACGAATTTTCCCCAGAGATAATACAAAGTAGTACCTGAAAATATATTAGAATGAAAATATAGAAATGAAAGCAACAATGACCCTGCTTCTAAAAATATTCACAAAGTGCATCCTCAGGCAATGCACAAAGTTTTTGTGTGGGATTGTATCACTGGGACAACAGCAACAGTACTGACCAAATTTGGGATCCCAGATGTTAAACAATAGTTAACCTTCACTACGGTCAGCTATCGTGAGGATTCTCCATACTTTTTCCCAAAAAGGCTATATTATTTTGCAGTCCCACCAACAGTGTGTAAGTGTTCCCCTCCTTTCACAATATAGCATGGTGTACTATTCAGCCATGAAGAAAGATGGAGACTTTACAGTTTTTGTATTTACCTGAATGGATTTGTAGAACATTCTCCTAAGTGAAGTATCTCAAGAATGGAAAAGCAATCATCCCGTGTACTTAATACTAAATGGAAAGTAGTAGGTTATGAACTATAGGCCAACACAAGAGAAGAAATACAAATAAATTCAAGAATGGAGGAGGAGGAAGGGAATCAGAAAATTCCCACCTCATGGATCCAACGTAGGGGTATATGGCACACCTCCCGGGTGAAGGACTCAGCAGAACTTGAATCTTACCTTACAAATAATCATTATATACCCTCATATTAATCCAAAATTAAAAAGAAAATAAAACAAAACAAAAAGAAAAACGTAAGAACTTGGCGACAACATAATGATCCAGAAGTACCCTCTTCTGGACCAGGCAGCCCAAACAGATCTTGCCCTACCATTGACTTCCCTCAGTTAAAAATGAGTACTTATGCTCAAAAGTTTCAAACTTTTTAAATAGATCTAGGAAAAGTTTTAAAAATAAAATCGTTATCATACTAAACATTTTTAATAAAGTTTCAAATTTTATTTTAAATGCTCTTTGGCCAAAAGGCATATTTATTATTATTCTAGCTATCAATTCCATAGTTTTGATTATACGACATTTCATTCTTCAGCTTTTTTGAAAACCTAAGTTAGCCATATAGTCGTGTATTTCTGATCTTGAGCGAATTAGTAAAAAAAAAAAAATGGTATTGATTTGCCTTTTTGTTTGATGAATGGGAATTTTTATTCTGTGATAAACTACACTATTCCATGTCTGCATTCATCCTCATTATTTGCAAAGAAATAACCTAACGTAAAGTCAACATTGCCTTGAGTTTTAAAACTATGCCACAGCTGAGTTTATATATTAATTATTAATTATTAACATTTTGTTTGCAGAAACATAAGAAATGCCATTCATCTAAAACTACTTTGTACTAGACTTCAGCCATAAAATTAAAGAAAAGTGTGGTGCCTGCGGTTCAAAGGTGTAGAGCGCTGGCCCCATATGTCAGAGGTGGTGGGTTCAAACCCAGTCCTGGCCAAAAAAAAAAAAAAAAAACTACAAACAAAATTAAAGAAAAGTTATTTTAGAGTCCAAAAAATTATACTTTTCAGTAAGAAATTTATTTGTGGGCAGAGAAGTCACGACCAGGTTAAAAACCTTTTTCATGTATTTATAAAATGGTCATAAATATTAAGGAGTTGGAGGAACAACGTTTTCTCTCAAATATTGGATTGAACAAATTGGACATTTATGTTTATCGTAAGGTACAATATAAAATTAAAACACAAAGGTTTCAAAAATCCCTTGTAGCACATATTGAAATATATACAGATATATCATATGATACCACACATATGTCAAGAAACTAAACTTTTCAGAAAAAAATATATAATTTCTTAAGGACATTTAGAAAGTCCATCTTAATTTTAAAACCAACATAGGGCTTGATTCATTTTTCTCCTTGAATTATTTAACAAAGTGAAGAAAAAATAAAAAACACAATTAGAGTCAAAGAAATATATACATATAATATGCAATATTCTCTCTATTTAAATGGTAAGTAAACTTGTAGGTTTCTAAAATACTGTCAATTCACCCTTACTGCAATAGATATAATTTTTCTTTTTTTTTTGCAGTTTTGGCCAGGGCTGTGTTTGAACCCGCCACCTCCAGCATATGGGGCCGGCGCCCTACTCTCTTGAGGCCCAGGTGCCACCCAATGGATATAATTTTTCTAATTGCTGGTCTCTATCTTTAAAATCTCACATCTTGCTGAATTTAACCTCAAATGGATTGTTAACTCTTTTAAAAGCCTATTCAGAGAAATAAGCTTTTAAAGCATCTTAACAGTTTCACATCTACTTAGATGATTTGGCTGATACAGACATAAGCCTTTAACATAGATTCTGATCAAAATTTCAAAGTCAGTGACCTTTTCTCTTCCTAAGTAAGCACAGGAAGATACCAGATTTGTTAAAATAGGTTCATAGCTAACTTCAAAGATCAGAACTTCAAAGATCTCAGAGCAGTGGAAGTTCTACCTTCTTTTATTTTATTTCGTTCCTATTTAATTTTATTTATTTATTTAGATTAAGTGTGAGAGACATGTACAAAGATTGTGATAAATTAGATTGTTGATGCTTCTGAAACGATCCTCCCATGAGCTGTCAAAAGACGAGATTACAACAAATTTATTTTAAAGATCATAATTGGCTTTTCATTGTGATCGTAGACTCAGGAAACACTTCCTTCTGTATTAGAACGAATGTTCTATTAAGCTGAGCAGAGGAGTTTCGCTTTATAGTAAAGGACTGAGGAAAGCGGAAAGCGGATTCCCCATTTCAAAGTTATTTTCCTTTTAAAGGTAAAAGCCAAAGGGACTGTCTTATCACGCAAGCTAAACCTAGGGTGTCTGGGGATTTGGCTATTATCTCTCTCTCTCCTGATTTCTCAGAAGATGGGATAAACAACTTAGTTTCGGCCTGGTGGTGTGGAACTTCCTTGTGAGTAACTCCATCTGGTTTGGTCTGTTGAGCAGAGTGCTGGAACTCAGTCCAAACAAATAGTCTTCCATAAATTTTATTTAACAATAATAAAGTCAGCCGAGATTACAAAGGAAAAGTTATTAAATCACATAAAACGACGTGACAGGCATCATTGGCATCAGCGATCTTCCGAATCCCCTGCATTCATATAGCGCTGAATATGCACAAACATTCCTCGGGGAAGATTCTTTCTGGAGCGGCTGTCCCCACGGTCCTACTCGCCTCCAACCACTCCTTATCCCCAGCACATACATAGTTTCTTTTCTGGTATGTTTGACACTATTGTAGTTTAGTTTGTCCTTAATTATATATTCTGCCAAATATCCCTATTAAGATGACTTAGCACAGGGCCCCTGTGCCTCTGATATGTATGGTTTTCATTTAGTTGTGCATTTCAAAGAGAATTCTTGTTTCACATATTCTGTCCTATTGTCCTCATAAATGCACTCATACTTATCAAATCATATATCCTGGATTTCAGTTTCTAAAATAACATCCTGGCACTCTTGGTTGGAATTTGACATTCTCAGGAAATTTTTTTTTTCCTCGTGGAATAATATCATAAATGTTGGTAAGACTCCCAGGCAAGCCTAAAGCTCATTTAACCTGTAGTTGAGTATAATGCAGATACTATAAATGAATTATTTATCAGTTAACCCACAAGCCCACACTGATTTCTAGTGGACAGAATCAGAGAGCATCCGAATATTGTGAGCTAAGGTGGGTGATGGGTTAACACTAAAACAGAACAGGGCAAAAGAATACGAAGAACTGATAGAGTTGCACGTGGGGGATTTAAGCTTTTTCAGATTGCAATTAACAAAAATAAAAGCAATCCCTTGTAAATAATGAAACTTTTTGGTATGGATGCTGAGGGAAGTAAGCAAGAACAGAAGAGAATCCCAGGGTCCAGAGAGCTGAAGTTGTGAGAGAAACCTGGAATGAATCTGAGAAGGGAATAGCCCGGGTGGCTGTCCATACCCAGCAACAGCTGCAGCCATCTGGTTGGCATTTTATGCCCTCTGCAGTAGTGCTGGTGCTGTGAGAAGCTATTCTCTGTTTTACCTCTTTCAACTTCTCCAATGAGAGAATAGTATAGCAATACACAGTCCCCCATCTAATGCCCTAAGGGCCGCTTCACAGGCTGCTATCCACCCAATAGACCACCTCTGTTGGGAATGCCACCAATCTTCAATCTAGTCATTTGCTGTGACAGTGCTAAATTCAGTTTGTCCTGGTTTGTCCCAGCTTCCGTCTATCAACTTGGTATCATGAATAGCCCTTTTTCATGCTCAAAAAGTGTTTGGTTTGTGTGCAAATTATATGGTTGCTCTATGCAGCATCACATTGAACGAAAGCACGAGGTTTTTTTAGGTCGGAAAATGCCTGCAGGAAGGCAAATACTGGCATTTACCCCAACCATCTGTCCAGTTCAGTAGGCTATCACCTCAGCAAGGGTCATCCATGAAATTGCTAGACTGTAGGACGCATTGTTACCAGTAACTTGCAACTCATCAGTTCTAGATGCAAATGCTACACTCGATTATTTTTTATGCAGTGTCTCTTTGTTCCAGGCATTATTACTGCAGGTGCAGCAGTAAACAGAATACATGAAAATCCTGCCCTGTGGTGTTTACACACAAGTAACTTAATTTTATAATTAAGGCAAGTATTTATTGAATACTTCTAAGTACTGAGACTATTGTCCGTCATATTAAACATATTATCTCATCAGGTCCTAAAACTTACTCCACTGTGTGGGTCCTATCATCATCATCATCATGAATGAGTGAGCCAGACAGAAATTTAGAGACATGTCAAGGTAAGACAGATGACGAGCAGCGGGCCTACGACTTGAACCCGGACAGCCTGGTTCTGAGTCCCTGATGAGGATCACTATAATATAATGCTTCTCTGTCTGTAGGAAATACAGTCTCCCTCTTGGAAACTTCTTGGAATTATAGAAGAGTGTAGTAGTTCAAATGAGGTCAGTTCCACTTAAAGTCCCAAAGAAAAATTGAAGTGAAATCTGGACAAGTGATTACTGTCCTTGCCTTTTCCTGCCAATTTCCAACACTATTTGGGATAGCTGGTCAGAGTTTTGTCCATTCCATGAAGAAACCCTCCAAGGTCAGTTACCTATTAACACCTCAAGCTTGAAGGTTACATTTTTCTTAGATCGCAGACTTATACTTAGTCATTGTTCTCCAAGTCAATACCTCATCAGATTGATTGAGTTCTGAAACATTTTCATCCTATGTCCAAGGCCTTCTGTTTCTGGGGTTCCTTCTTGCTGACTCTGCTCTCCTTCTCTTTACCCCCGGGCCTTTCTCCTTCCAAAGCAACCATGTGAGCACAAAAGATTCGATTTTTTTTTAATGTAAATAACTGAGATAGAAAAAGATTATGCAAAATTTTCAATAGAAAAAGAATATACAGCTATTTCAGTAGCCTGTGTTTAAGTTGCTCAACTTAATTGGAAAGATTTTTCTCAAAGATGACTTCATGCCAAAGACATTACCTGCTCTACTTCTCAAACATTGGCAATTCTGAGATGATATTTCCTGTAATTATCTTCTTAATATTGTGCAAGTTTTCATTATTGAAACCTTTACCATTCACTTCACTTCATTATTTCTAGCTCCAAGATATTTGTTTATGGACCTAACTCCCAGAAATCTTGACACACAATTGTAAGCTTTATAATCAACAGAAGAAACACTAAAGTTAACTTATTCCAGAATTTTGAAAATGGAGAACTCATAGTTGAAAAGAAATTAAATATACAAGAATTACTCATTTAAAGTTGTCTACAGGATCTCAAAAACTGCAACTTTAAGTGAAACATCATATAAGGAAACCAATTAATTTTTTCACATCAATGTTATAATGCAGCAATATTGAAAAAAATGATATTGTGGAATGACATCAACCTATCTCACAGAAACCTTAGACTCCTGAGTTCAAGGGCTCTTCCTGCCTCAGACTCCCAGAGTGCTAAGATTGCTGATCTGAGCCACCAGCCCAGCCAAAACAATGTTATTTTGAAGATCTACTGTATGTCTTTTGTTTAAAACTGTAGTTTCCAAGAACCTATAGAAACATGCCACCTCCCAAGAACCTATAGAAACATGCTACCTCCCAACATTCAACAAACATTAACTAAATTATTTTCTCATTTTTTTTTTTTTTGGAAACAGTCTCACTCTGTCACCCAAGCTATGTCACCCAAGCTATGGCATCATAGCTCACAACAACCACAAATTGGGTTGAAGTGATCCTCTTACCTCAGCCTCCTGAGTAGCTGGGTCTACAGGTACCTGCCACAATGTCCAGATAATTTTTTTCTGTTTTTATTGAAGACAGTCTTGCTCTTGCTCAGTCTAGTCTGGAACTCCTGAGTTCAAGTAATTCATCCTCCTTGGCCTCCCAATGTGTTGGGATTATAAGCATGAGCCACCATGCCCAGCCCTTAACTAAAATCTTTATGTGAGAAGGCACAAAGATGTACAAGTTAACCCAGGTTTTAGGAAATTTACATCTTTTATTTTAACCTGGATAGAGTTACAAGAATCCAATATACTCAATTCTAATATGAAGCCAGTAGATGATCTAATACATATCCACATAAGAGAAAAACTAACATCAATTCAAGGTGGAGGGTGGGGCAATGAGAGAGCAGGGAGAGGGGAGGCGGGAGGGAGGGGGATTGCGGGGTATGGCACACCTCTTGGGGGCAGGACACAATTATAAGAGGAACTTAACCTAACAAATGAGAACTGTGTAACCTAATTATTTGTACCCTCAATGAACCTGAAACAGTAAAAATAATTTATAATATAGTGAAGAAAACACACAGGCAATTAGTAGTATTTGCTAACATTTACCAAACACTTAGGTGGCATTATCTACTATGTTAAACATTTTTCCTATATTGTTTGATACTCAAAACATTCATTATTATTACATCATTCCCATCTTACAAATGAAGAAACCGATGTTCAGGGTTCAACAGTTCATTCAAGGACATATAGTTAGTAACTGAAAAATCTAGAATTTAATGCCAATAATCTAACTCCGAAGACTGTACCCTGAACTCCACACCCTTACAAAACACCTGCCAATGTGTATCCTTCATAATCTTTTTAAAGTCATTTTAAATTAAAAAGATTTTAGTTAAACCTTTTAAAATCTTTCTGTTCTTGGCACATAGTATCTGGAATAAATGACAACACATTACTGCTAATACTGTAGTATTATACTTATTAGGTATAATACTTTAGTATTATACTTTAGTATTATCAGGGTGCATTAGACTATTTGCATTAGACTAAATCAATCACCTGTTGTGCATGTTGCAAGGGTACTTGTCAAAGATATTAATAGTAGAGTATAAATGTCTAAGCACAACAATTAAATAAGCGAGGTGAAGGCTATGCTAACCAGTTTGATGTAAACATTCCAAATTGTATGCAAAATCAGCACATTGTACCCCATAAATGCAGTAATGTACACAGTTATGATCTAATAAAAAAATAAAAATGTATTCCTGTTGTAGGCTGTATACTGTCTTTTTTTATATAGTATCTAATTTAATCCTTATGGCAGCCTATGAGATCATTATTATTATATGATAACATTATTGCATTTGAGAGACTGGCCAAGTTAAGAAATGCATTCGAGGACTACCCAACTATTAAGAAGCAGGACTGATATTTTGTATATAATTTGAAGAAAGGACTTGAGTATTTCCACCGCACGAATATTTTCTGAGACCTTAGCAAGTGTAAAAGGTTTTTATATCCCAGAAAAGAATTGTTATACACTTCTTTCTTATTAAGTTGTCTGGGGTTGAGCTAGCACAAACAGTGTAAAATGTCCCTGTTTCTGATGGATCTGCTTTCTTTAGTTCTAACATTGCCCTGGAGGAACTCTTTTGGGAGTTGTCGGAAGTATTTCTTCTCCAACATCTGATCTTATTCTCCTCACCTGATATGAGAGATGCCGGACAGTTCGCTCTGGCTGTACTCTCAAGTCTCCTGCCTCAGCTAAATTTTCCCGTTCTGAAAATAAAGCTACCACTAATACCGTGTGGGGAATTGAAAGACAAATTTAACTTAGCTTCTCCAAAGCTAAGTCCGAATGGACTTAATCCTTCCTTTAAGGTATTTTGTCCTAAGTGGGCAATTATAGCTTGTCTCTTCTTAGCTAATTTTCCGGACTCTAACTGGTTATTTACTCACTAAAAAGCAGCTAGAAATTGCATTCATTTTAACTCTCTCGTGTTTTTTTTTTCCCTTTTCTGGCTGAAAATAAAAAAGGAAAAAAAAAACAGGTACTTCAAAACAATGATTGCATTTTGTCAAGTAGTATGAGTTGGAGATAACTGTTCCACTGTGGTGTTTAAATGTGGACTTTGAATTCCTAACAAAGAACAAGGTTGACAGATGTAGCCTCAAAGTTCAACGACATTACTTACTCTACCTATATTGTTAGGCCAAATACTTCATAACAGCTTTGAGTCTCACCATCTTCATCCATAAAATGAAAATTATATTTCTTATTACTAATCTCAAGAGACTACCAGAGAGCTTCTATGAGCTAATGTAAGAATAGTACTTAGCCCACATTCAGGCATAAAATGTATGTATTCAGAAATATTAGCACCTCTCCCTTATTCTTCCTTTTATTCATGCAGAGTTAGCAAATCCCTTGTGTTTCCAGTTCGAAGCTATCAATTAATACAACCTTAGCTAAAGCTTTTTTCCTACCAATATTCTTTACTGGAAACTTATAAACACTATCAAAATACCATATGTATCCTATAAATATGTGCAATGATTATGTACCAATAAAAATATTTTCAGGCTGGGCTTGGTGTCTCACACCTGTAATCCCAGTACTCTGGAAGGCTGAGGTGGATGGAATGCCTGAGCTCACAAGTTCGAGAACAGCCTGAGCCAGTGAGACCTCATCTCTAAAAACAGCCAGGTGTTGTGGCAGGCACCTGTAGTCCCAGCTACTTGGAAGGCTGAGGCAAGAGTATAACTTGAGCACAAGAGTTTGAGTTTGCTGTAAGTTATGATGGCACAGCACTCTACCAAAGGCAACAAAGTGAGACTGTCTCAAACAAACAAACCAACAAACAAAAAAACATTTTCAGTCAACTGGGTTATCTAGAAATTTAAAAAATCAAGTTTGGGTATTTATTGTGCTATTCAATGTGTGTGAAAACAACACAAAAATACTGAGGTTGTCAAAAAATGTGTGCACATTTTAAGAAAGAAAAAACTATATTAACATTATAATAGTAGGGCTGAGTACACTGGATACTTTTCTTCCATTCTTGAGATACTTTGGTAAGAAGTACTCAAGTACTTTGGTAAGAAGTACCTCAAGTATATCCATATAAACATGAAAGGGGTAAAGTCTCCATGTTTCTTTAAGGCTGCATAATATGTCATGGTGTACTTATACCACATTTTTTTAAAATTTTTTGCTTATTATTTATTTATTTTTTGACTGGAGCTGGATTTGAACCCGCCACCTCTGGCACATATACCACAATTTATTAATCCATTCATGGTTTAATGGGCACTAAGAGGAGAGGGAGGAGAGGGGATGAGGGAGGATGGGTGGAGGGAGGGTAATCGGTGAGATTACACCTACGATGCATCTTACAAGGGTACATGTCAAATTTACTAAGTGTAGAATATAAATGTCTTAACACAATAACTAAGAAAATGCCATGAAGCTATGTTAACCAGTTTGATTGTGTATAAAACCAGTACCTTGTGCTCCATAATTGCATTAATGTACACAGCTATAATTTAATTTAAAAAATTATAATACTCAAGTCACGTTTGACTTCTGCAATTACAGGAAGTGCTCAAACATGACTTGTATTCATCTTTTGTTATTGTTATACATTGCGTATTACAATTCTAATACAATTCTTTCCTTTCTTAAAATGAGTATACACTTTTTAGACACTCTATATATTTTTGTTAGTACATAGAGAGAGAAAGAATATAAAATAAAGGATTAATAGTGATTATCTCAGGGAAATGGGATAATGAGGCACTTTAACTTTTTCCTCTATTAAAAATTTCTATAATATTTTAATGTTTTATCAAGGAGCAGATATTACTTTTATAATTAATAAAAACAATTTTGAAAGGCTAAAAATAGATTACTTAAGTAAATTCAGATTCCTTTAAAATGCAGATCCACAGTGACAGCGTGGAAATTAACTTCAAGAGAACATGAAATTAGGGAGAAAGCTACCATGCTGGGTGCTAGATTTAGGAATTCAAAAAGATTTTATTAAGCTCTAATTATGGGTTGAATCTGACTATAATCTAACAAGGATAAATAAAAAATCTAGAGCACAAGTCCAAAAATATAGTAGCACATACATAGCCTTTGGAGGGTTTAATTTTCTGCAAGATTTGTAAGAATCAATGATCTATCTGTAATTTAATACACACTAAAAAAGAACATATTATTAAGGCCCATGCTCTGCTCTAATACATCTTCAAAATGTGGAGATTGTCCAGAATTATTCCATGTAATCTGCATTACTCAGTATAAAGTACCAGAAAAAGAAAGAGTATCCTATTTTACCCTGAGCAATCAGAACACATTTAGATGTAGTTTGGGGAATACAAGAGAATGAGATTGTGGACCACCAGAGTAGGTGCTGAGGAAGAGTGGAAAAGTGGGTAGGAGGATTCGATATAATGGCATAAGAGCTGTGGGCCAAGTCCCTATGGAGAGGGAAGGCTTGTGTAGGATATTATAACTGACCTCACATATTATGAAGAGAAATTAGACTTCCTTCTATGTGCCTTAAAAAGCAGCACAAAGAGCAATGAGCATAATTTCCTGGGAGCTGGATTTCATTTAAAGGTAATGAAAAACTTCTCAACAATTATATCTAATATTAGGATGCACTGACTGAAATAAAAAAGTTCAAAGCACTAGTGGTTTTAAAACAAAAATATTAGGGTTTTCTTTCACCAGAAAATGATCTCCAGTGAACCTTCCAACTAAAAGGCTATTATTATTATTATTTGCAGTTTTTTGGCTTGGGTTGGGTTTGAACCTGCCACCCTTGGCATTTGGGGCCAGCATCCTACTCCTTGAGCCACAGGCACTGCCCTAAAGCGCTACTATTTTGTGATACACTTACACACACACACACACACACACATTTTATTTTAGTCTTTCTATCTGGAATTTTCAGTAAAGTGAACATATACACTCTGAAAAGGTACTTTGGGGAGGGGGGCAGTGTCAACTTGAGTGATTGATTCTGAGACACCATCATTGCCATATAATTAGCTTAAGGTTTTTTTCTTTCTTTTTTATTGTGAATCCATCTCTTAGCACATAATGATAGTGTTAACAATGGCTAATGTGTATTAGTACTTACTATATGCAGGGCATAATGCAAATGCTCTCCACTGATTAGCCCATTGATCTTCACAACAACCCCAGTCCTTTAACATACACATACTTCTAACTGTATTCAGTTAGGCTATGACTATCCCCATTTCACAGATGAGGAAGCAAAGAAATGATGTGTGATTGTCATGCTCATGGTTCCTTTTGCTGTTCCTCTGGACACACAAAATATAAGTCTAAGGTTTCTTTGCAGACTATCCGAAGTCAACTTTGTCATCTCACAAATCAGCAACATAAGCAATAAATAGAATATCAAGAGCCCCTCTCAAGACACTCAAACTCCAAAGTCTAACTTCTGCATTTTTATATATTTCAGGGATAAAACACAGAGCACTGAGAAAATGACCAAAATTTTTTTCTGTTACTAGAAATTTTAAAACAAAATTTTACTTCCAACAGAAAAAAACAATTCTCCAACTAATTTTCAAGGCATAATTTATTAATTCTTTCTATACAGATATTAATGACCACTGATAAAATTTTGGTTAATAAAAACAATTTTGCAACAAGATTTACTATTATTCCTTCTTAGACTTCTTCGTAATTCATTGTTGATTTTCACATCAAAATCCTAAACTACCTTAAAGGAAATGTCTGATTTCTAGCCAATGAACTTCCACAAAAGTATTTTATTTTAGATACTTCTAGATATTTCTCAATGCTAAAATAATCTGCCAAGATTATTGCGTTTTGGTCTACTGAAGTTTGCATTTACTAAGTATTATTAAATGATATGTGCAAAGCACTCATTTTAAAATGCTGACTAAGACTTTGTCCTAATCTAGAGGAGCTCAGAGATTTTAGGGAATACAGATATATAGTAAAATTATATCATCAAAATGAAAAAAATGATCAAACATAGGTTTGTCTAGGGTCCTATGGAGTGCACAAAATTGAAAAATGTATTAGTCAGGGACATGTCAAAAAAAAAAAAAAAACCTCCAAGTGATAAAAAAGTAAGCTTTGTGGGAGAATATTAGAAGGATTCTGGAGTAATATTCAGAATCTGAAAACATTATGCAGGAAGTATAGCTATTCTGTATACATCAGAGGTTGGAAAGGGAACTCATCATCATTGGAACTCTTTCTCCTTCTTGCCTCTGATAGTCTTTAATTTCTCCAACTGATAAGGGCTTTTCCTCTTCAGTTACTGTTATAGTAAGTTCTGCCATCTCCCTTCTACTGGCATCAGAACATCCAAAACTGTAGCATAACTGGGGAGGAGAGAAGCACACTGGGCAGACAAAAAGGCTATTGCCATAAGCTACCAAGACACTTTGTGTAAAAGCTTCTGAAATATCAGAAAATAGAGGTAGAAAAAAGTATTTAAAAATTAGTTAGTTTTAGTCTAAATCTTATACTAAAGGTGTAAAATTATAAGAATAAGCAAAGCTAACTCAGTAATCATCAACCTGATATTTTGCCTGGGTACAGTTTGAAGTAGAAATTATTGGAGATGTGCTGAAATGTCAGATAAGGGTCAAGTCAAGGGAGAACCTTGTATACTCTGTCCCAAATAAAAAATGATTGATTAGCGTATATGATCCAAAGTTTTAAATTTCCAAGTCTGCCTAAGATTTAATGATCATGTTATGTCCCTCATAGGCAAAATTCTCTGCTACCAAAACCCACACCTCTGTCCTTCATTTATTCACCACTCCTATTCTTCCTCCATTATACCATTGGTCTACTGTAGTCTCAGCTTCATCGACTCTGATGGTGTCACACATTTGTATGGTAACAAGCTCAGGGCTGCACAAAATGGTGGCAACTCTTTTCTTCCTGGCAGAGTTTTACAGCTTCAATCACTTTTCTTTCTACCATCCTATTTTATTTTAGCTGAGGGCATAAAATTCACTGAGTTTGCCAATCCATTCTGCATCCTGTTGTTTGAAACCTATTCATCATTTTACCCAGAGAATTGCTTGGGAAGGAAGTCTTTCTTGAGACATGTATAGACTGAGGGTCCAATATAAAATAAGTGGAACCAGTTGAGAAATTAATTTGTTTCAGCTTCATTAATAATCCACATTTGTGTTTTATGTATCTTTTCAACCTCAGCCTCCCTCTAATTTATAGTTAATATTCCAGAGTCTTGATTGCAGAGTGTATCCCCCATAAAACTGTGCTGTTCTTTCTTTTGACATTTTTTGTTCACATGCCAAGCATGGCTGTGCAGCCTTCTCAGGGGAATTCTATTTCAACTCCAGAAAGTTGTTAACATAAGGCTGAGTCTGTACTATGATCCTATTATGACAGCTTGTTCAAAACTACAAAAGATAAAGGACAGGGAAAAGTTTAGAAATTGTGTCTGTTACCTACACACATGGTCCCTACAATATGCTAAATTTGGGAAATGGTGGGGGCTACCATCCTAGAAGAAAGCCCAACGCAGTCAACCATTCCTGATTCTATTCAGACATTCAATAGTAGATGGCTCTTCAAAAATAAAACTAAATCTAACTGCTGAAATGCAGGGATGGTAACTATTTAGAGTAGAAAGAGTCTATAAAAATATTTATTAATTTGATTCAAGTTATTCAGACTTTTAGGAAAATTCTAAGTTTTGCTATGGAATTCTCACTGCCTATGAAGGTGAAAAAACCCTGTGCAATTCCACTTTGTGAAATGGCTTGGATCATTCATTGTCAAGCAGTATATATATATATATATATATATATATATGTACATATATGATGTGATATAATATCAAAATAAGAAAATTGAACTCAAAGTAATATAAACATATTTATTAAAACTATAAAAATATATGAACATTATTTTAAATGATGAACAATTAGAAGTAATCAAAATGTCCAACAGCAGGAAGATGATTTATGTGGTATATACATCTCATGAAATGTTTTATAGTTGCTAAAAATTACATTGATAAAAGGTTGTAATACAAAATGACACATTTATAATACAGGATGTTCGTAAAGTTTGTGTGCACTTAAATTGCACACAAACATCATGGACACTCTGTATATTTAAAAAGTAAGCTCAGGAGGCTGAGCAAGATGGTGGAGGGGATGCATCCCTGGGTCAACTCTCCTGGTGGTTTCAGGTAAAACAGAGAACAACCGAAAACAAGATAGAGACATGCAGTCCCTCAGGCTCTCAGACCATAGCATTATACACATCCTTGGCAAAGCTCTAGGGGAAAAGGTACACATACCAGTCCCAGCCTTTGCCCAAAAAGGCGAGTAAAACACTACTCCTGGAGCCCCCAACCCAACTTGTTCTTACCTGCTTATCTAGCCAAATGGAGTAAATCCAGCATGGGGCAGAGTCAGCGGAAAAACTCCTGTAATACAAATAACCAGAGTAGATCAACCCCCCCACGGAAGGATGTGGCAGGTGCATCTGAAGATCCAACCCATGAACAGATGGCTGAGATGACAGAAATCTAGTTCAGAATATGGATAGTAAATAAGATTAACAGAATGGAAGAAAGGAAAGAGCTAGAACTTCAAGAAATTATTCAAAAAATGTCTTAAGAAATTATTCAAAAGATGTCTCAAGAAATTACTCAAAAGATGATGCAAGAATTCAACAATTTCAAAGATAAAATGATCAAAGATTTTGAAACATTGAGGCAAGAGTTTGTAGCCCTCAAAGATTTAAAAAAATACGGTAGAATCTCATTGTAACAGAGTGGAACAGGGTGAAGAAAGGATCTCTGACATTGAAGACAAACCTTTTGAACAAGCCCAAGAGTACAAAGACAAAAAGAAATGGAACACCAAAACAGATCTTTCTCTCAGAGAGCTCTGGGATAATTAAAAAAAAACTAATATTTGCCTTATAGGAATCCCTGAAAGCAACGAAGCTGCCTTACAAAACACAGAGGTTCTACTTCATGAAATTTTGAAAGAGAACTTTCCAGACATGACAAGAGATTCTGAAATTCAGATAGTAGATAGTTTCAGAACTCCAGCAGGACTCAACCCAAACAAGACATGCCCCAGGCACATCATAATTAACTTCACTAAAGTTAATATGAAAGAGAAAATTCTGAAAGCAGTTAGATGCAAGAAAACCATAACCTAGGAAAGAGTATTAGAATGAAGGCAGATCTTCCTGCTGAAATCTTTCAGGCTAGAAGAGGATTGTCAGCAACTTTTAATCTACTAAAACAAAACAGCTTCCAATCCAGAGTCCTATATCCAGCTAAACTGAGTCTCATCTATGATGGAGAAATTAAATACTTTAATGACATCCACATGTTGAAGAAATTTACCATAACTAAACCAATTCTGCAGGAAATTCCCAAACCTATCCTCCATATGACCACTGCAATCCCCCACTACAAATGAAAACTCACCCAGAAACTTTTGATCAAATTCCAACTTCCACAATGGCAAAAGGATTAAAAATGTCTACTGGACTTTCGAGCAACTCGAGGACAGGTCTATCAATAACTTCAATCAATGTGAATGGCTTAAACTGCCCTTTAAAGAGGCACAGATTGACTGATTGGATACAGAAACTCAGACCAGGTATCTGTTGTATCCAAGATTTACATATTACTTTAAAAGACAAATACAGACTCAGGGTGAAGGGATGGTCATCTCTATTCCAGGCAAATGGAAACCAGAAAAAAGCAGGTGTTGCAATTTTATTCGCAGATAGGTTAGGGTTTAAACCAAAAAAAAAAAAAAAAAAAAAAAAAGCAAAGATAAGGATGGCCATTTTATATTTGTTAAGGGTAATACCCAAGATGATGAGTTCTCAATTATCAATATCTATGTACCCAACGAAAATGCACCTCAATTTATAAGAGATACTCTAACAGGCATGAGCAATTTGATCTCTCCCAGCTCTATCATAGTTGGAGATTTTAACACTCCTTTGGCAGTGTTGGATAGATCTTCCAATAAGAAGCTTAGCAAGGAAATTTTAGATTTAAATTTAACTATTCATCTTTTTGACCTAACAGACATCTACAGAACATTTAATCCTAACAAAACTGAATACACATTTTTCTCATCAGTACAAGGAACATACTCCAAAATAGATCACATCTTAGGCCACAAATCTAACCTCAGCAAATTTAAAGGAATAGAAATTATTCCATGCATCTTCTCAGACCATCATGGAATAAAAGTTGAACTTAGTAACAACAGGAATCTGCAGTCTCATACAAAAACATGGAAGGTAATTAACCTTATGCTGAATGATAGATGGGTCAGAGACGAGATCAAGAAGGAAATTACCAAATTTTTTGAATACAATGATCATGACAATATGAGTTATCAGAACCTCTGGGACACCACAAAGGCAGTCCTAAGAGGGAAATTTATAGCATTACAAGCTTTCCTCAAGAGAACAGAAAGAGAGGAAGTTAACAACTTAATGTGACATCTTAAGCAACTGGAAAAGGAAGAACATTCCAATCCCAAACCCAGCAGAAGAAAAGAAATAACCAAATTTAGACCAGAATTAAATGAAATTGAAAATAAAAGGATTATAGAGCAGATCAATAAATCAAAAAGTTGGTTTTTTGTAAAGATCAATAAAATACATAAACCTTTGGCCAGCCTTAGCAAGAAAAAAAGAGTAAAATCTCTAATCTCGTCAATAAGAAACAGTAAAGAAGAAATAACAACAGACCCCTTAGAAATTCAAAAAATCCTTAATGAATATTACAAGAAACTTTATTCCCAGGAATATGACAGTCTGAAGGAAATCAACCAATACTTGGAAGCACACCAACTCCCAAGACTCAGCCAGAAGGAAGTGGAAATATTGAACAGACCTATATCAAGTTCTGAAATAGCATCAACTATACAAAATTTCCCTAAAAAGAAAAGCCCAAGACCAGATGGCTTCACATCAGAATTCTACCAAACCTTTAAGGAGGAACTAGTACCTATACTACTCAACCTTTTCCAAAACCTAGAAAAAGATGAAATATTACCCAACACATTCTACAAAGCAAACATCACCTTGATCCCCAAACCAGGAAAAGACCCAACAAGAAAAGAAAATTATAGACCAATATCACTAATAAATATTGATGCAAAAATATTCAACAAGATCCTAACCAACAGAATCCAGCAACACATCAAACAAATCATACACCACAACCAAGTGGATTTTATCCCAGAATCTCAAGGATGGTTCAACATATGTAAATCTATAAATATAATTCATCACATAAACAAATTAAAAATCAAAGACCATATGATTCTCTCAATTGATGCAGAAAAAGCTTTTGATAACATCCAGCATCCCGTTATGACCAGAACACTTAAGAAAATTGGTAGAGAAGGGACATTTCTTAAACTGATAGAGGCCATCTACAACCAGTAAGTCCATTCATTTCTAGATACGTAACCAGATGAAACCTTCACACATCTACACACAAGGATACAAGCACAGCATGGTTCATTATAACATTGACTAGC
>CAUYTI010163311.1:0-21935 GCA_963575145.1 Galago senegalensis
GACCCGCCAAACAACAATGACGGCTGCAACCAAAAAATAGCCGGGCGTTGTGGCGGGCGCCTGTGGTCCCAGCTACTTGGGAGGTGGAGGCAAGAGACTCGCTTGAGCCCAGGAGTTGGAGGTTGCTGTGAGCTTTAATGCCACGGCACTCTACCCAGGGAGACAGCTTGAGGCTCTGTCTCAAAAAAAAAAAAGAGTTTGAGATTGCTGTGGGCTATGATGCCACTGCACTGTACCAAGAGGAATAAAGCAAGACACTGTCCCAAAAAAGAAAAAGAAATTTGTTCCCAGGGCGGTCACAAGTTTTCTGTGCCCCTCACAATGACTCTGTTAAAATGTATGTGGTGGGTGCATGGGTGATCGCTGCAATTTTTTAACTGTACTATATGTTTGAAAAATTGCCTAGTAAAATTTTCAGAAAATTAAAAACAAAAAAAGAGAGAGAGAAACAGCCAACAGTGCTGGAATATTTTCAACACAAGCAGTACATCACTTAATTTGTTCTAGAAATTAAAATTCTGAGGCTGGGTGCAGTGGCTCATGCCAGTAATCCTAGCACTCTGGGAGGGCCAGGTGGGTGAATTGCCTGGGCTCAAGTGTTCGAGACCAGCCCAAGCAAGAGCAAGACCCTATCTCTAAAAATAGCCAGGCACTGTGACAGGCTCCTATAGGCCCAGCTACTTGGGAGGCTGAGGAAAGAGAATCACTTGAACCTCAGAGTTTGAGGGTAACAAAGTGAGACTCTGTTCAAAAAAGTAAAACAAAATTCTGATAACTGTTTTCATCAAATGTAACTAGAAAATTAGTTTATGTATCTAAATATGCCCAACTTTAAAGTATATTTTAGTATTAAAACACCAGAAAGCTTGATAAAGAAAGGTCTTAACTCACTCTTTCCCATGTAAGCTCTTCTGCAGCTCGGTCCCATTCTAACGCATTCCAGTTCATGTCATCTGGAAATAAAATTGCAACTTAAAGATTGCTGATGGAACATAACTAAAAATAGTAAAACACACTTTTTTAATTTAGTACTTTGTAAGCTGTTGTTGTGAAGCTAAACTACACTACAAAAATTTCCACACTGAGTATCTGCTTTTTAGGCAACAACTATAGTACATAACATATATATAAATAAATAATACATGTAAGATGATACTAGATTGAGATAAGTACTGAAAAGGAAATAAATAGGGTTATGTGAAAAAGAGAAATTCAATAGGTCTGAATCAGGAATGAATCTAGAGCTTTAAGAAAAGCCAGGAAGCCAGGGACTAACATTCTCTGATAATTAGAATAGTATGAAAGGGGCTTGGAGCCCATAGTTCAGTGGTTGGGGCACTGCCCACATACACCGTGGCTGGTGGGTTCCAGACCAGTCCTGCTAAACAACAATGACAACTGAAACAAAAAAAAAATAGCTGGGCGTTGTGGCAGGTGCCTATAGTCCCAGCTACTTGGGAAGCTGAGGCAAGAGAATTGCTTAAGCCCAAGAGTTTGAGGTTGCTGTGAGCTATGACACCACAGCACTCTACCAAGGGCAATAGTGAGACCCTGTCTCAAAAAATAAAAAGTATGAAAGGCAGACAGGGATCAAGTCATATAAGATAAATGTGGAGTTTGGCTTTTATTTACTCTTTTTTTTTTTTTTTTTTGAGACAGAGCCTCAAGCTGTCACTCTGGGTAGAGTGCTGTGGCATCACAGCTCACAGCAACCTCCAACTCCTGGGCTCAAGCAATTCTCCTGCCTCTACCTCCCAAGTAGCTGGGACTACAGGTGCCTGCTACAAAGCCATCATTGTTGTTTTGGCAGGTCTGGGCTGGATTCAAACCCGCCAGCTCAGGTGTATGTGGCTGGTGCCTTAGCCTCTTGAGCCATAGGCACGGAGCCTATTTACTCTTTCATATAATGGAAAAATCACTGAAAAATTTAAAAGCAAGCGAGTAAGGGGCGGCGCCCATAGCTCAGTGGGTAGAGCCCTGGTCACATACCCAGGCTGGTAGGTTCAAACCTGGCCCAGGCCAGCTAAGCAACAATGACAACTGCAAAATAGTGTTGTGGCAGGCGCCTGCAGAACCAGCTACTTGGGAGGCTAGGGCAAGAGAATCACTTAAGCCCAAGAGGTTTGAGGTTGCTGTGAGTTGTGACGCCACAGTACTCTACCAAGGATGACATAATGGGACTGTCTCAAAAAAAAAAACAAAAAAAAGCATCAGAGTAGGGGCCAGGTACTATGGCTCACATCTGTAATCTGAACACTTTGGGAAGCAGAGATAGCAGGACTGCTTAAGACCAGGAGTTTGAGACCAGCCTGGGCAGCAGAGTAAGACCCCTCTCTACAAAAAAATAAAATAAATTAGCCAGGCATGGTGGCATGTACCTATACAGCCCCAGCCTACTCAAAAAGCTGAGGCAGGGTCGCTCTGCCCAGTAGTTTTAAGGCTGCAGTGAGCTATAATCATGCCATTGCACTCCAGCATGGGTAACAGAGTGAGACCTTTTCTCAAAACAAACAAATAAAATAAAGGCCAAAGAGTGATAACTATGTAGGGCAAGAACAGAAAGAGGAAAACCAATTAGGAGTTACTGCTTTACATCAGGGGAAAAATAACAGCTAGCACTACAGTAGCAGCAGGCTGCATTCTCCAAGCCTCTGAGGTCTCCCTGAAAGGATCCCCTGCTCTCACTACACAAGTCTCTTCTTCTCATCCTTTAGTTCTCAGCTCAAATATCACTTACTCTGCACTATCAGGGAATTCTAACATAAATAACATCTCTCCCCATCCTCAGAGAAACCTGAACAACACTCATCACAATGTGTATTTCCTACTTCTTCACTTGACCAAAATTCCATGAAGGCAAGAAACTGGTGTTTTGTTCACATCCACACACCCAGTGTCTAGCATAAGATACTTAAATATTAGCCATCTCAAGTAGACCCAGAGACAATACAGTGACTGACAGGAAAACTCTGGGGTGGGAAGAAATAATGAGAGACAGTAAGCAACTGACAGTTAACTAGCAGACCCAGTCTTAGTTCTTATTTTCCATTCTGGAGTTCGCACTGATAGAAAATGAGAAATTGGTTTCTTTTGGCACACCTGGTCTGCAGTATACATTTCAAGAATTTCATCATTATTTATTTATTTTTATTTCAGTAGAGGGCCATGGCATCAAAAGCAACTCAAACTCCTGGGTGTAACCCATTCTCTTGCCTCAGCCTCCCAAGTAGCTGGGACTATAGGTGCCCATCACAATGCCTGAGTATTTTTGCTGTTGTTGTTGTTGCAGTTGTCATTGTTTTTAGCTGGCCAGGGCTGATTTCAAACCCGTCAGCCTCGGTGTATGTGGCTGACACGGTAACCACTGTGCTATGGGCACCGAGCCATTCATCTTTATTTTAAGGGTTGTAGTAACTCAATAGAAAAGGAATGAGAGAAGGAAACAAGGTAAATCTGTATCAAATTCCTTTAAAAAAAAATTTATGATCTATCCAACCTGAAAAAGAAATTTCTTCCTATCCATTCTATTAGTATATAAAGGAGGATTTTAAAACACAAAATGTGCCCTGCTTCATAGAAAAAAAATTTATGCATGTGTATATCCACAAATGTCAGTTTGCCAAAATAAAGTAAAAATAGGTTAGAAATAGAATTTTAAAACATTGAAATGAGAACTCCAGGCTTCTTACTCAATGCAAGTTGAGAACAAACTCATGGTCTTAAAGAAATGAGTGAGCACACCCAGAAGCCATACCCTGGGCTCCATTATTAGCGTCTGCTGCATCTTCCACGCCAGCGTCATCTTCCTCCTCATTGTCCTCCTCCTCCTCTTCTGCCTGATCATCCTGTGCATCGGGGTTCTCCCCTACCACTGCATTCTCAGCGGGTGGGTTAGCAGGCTGATCAGCAGCAGCATTATCTGCACCATTTCCTCCTGCTGGAGCCTAAAATGACAGTAAAGACCCCGAAATTTGGATCACTTTTCTATTTTGTTCTATTTCCAAGTCACACTCTTCCTGCTAAAATAAAACCAGCAAATTTAAAAAAAAACACACATACACCTTTCAAAGACATCTTTTCTAAATGTAACCGATTTCTTAACAACTTAGTACTTAAGAACATAAGCTCACTTCACAATGGTCATTTAGTACATATATTTTCGTGATTAACATAATTTATGTTAAATATATATTTAATTTACATACATTGTTAATATAAATATGTACATATATGTTTATACATGTTTAACATATATAAACTATATAATTTAGTCATTAACATTTCACCAAACATTATAGAAAGTGAAAAGTACAAATCTGGCTACCTCAAATACATCATTCTCTAAATCTTTTTTTATATTTCTCATTTTTATTGACTGCCTCACAGATAAAAATATGTATTCTTTTTAAATTTTTATATATATATAAAAAACTTAATTCTCCACATAAAAACACTTGCATAAATGATTTTTAATTTTTGCTTAGTAGATAAGACTGTGATATGGACTTCATCAGTTGCCAAATGCATCCTCCTCAGGCTCTTCCTAAGTTCTGCCACCTACCAATGCAAAAACATAGCTGCAGTTAATTGTTAATAGCTATGTTAAAATACTTGACTCCAAAGGGGGTTAATGAGAAAGCTGCATTAATAGCTTCAGAATATAAGGTATCATGATAAAAGCATTAATACTCGATAATAATGGAGTCAATTTTTATGGTCTACTATCTATGCAAGTTCTTCAAAGAAGTTGAATTCTGTAGAGAAAAAGAAATCAGTTTCATCAAAGCACAATTGATGAAATCAATGTACACATTGACAAAAGCAGCAGTTCCTAACAAGAAAAATTACATCAATAGGGCAGCGTCCGAAGCTCAGTCAGCAGGGCCCCAGCCACATGTACCTAGGGTGGTGACGTCAAACCCAGCCTGGGCCTGCTAAGCAACAATGACAACCGCAACCAAAAAATAGCCCGGCTAATGTGGTGGGCACCTGTAGTCCCAGCTACTTGGAAGAATGAGGCAAGAAAATAGCTTAAGCCCAAGAGTTTGAGGTTGCTTTGAGCTGTAATGGCACAGAACTCTACCCAGGGTAATAGCTTGAGACTCTGTCTCCAAAAAAAAAAAAGAAAAATTACATCAGTAATCATTTTTAGTATTTTATAAGCTATTTTTTCATGATGAAATTTTGTAAAGAATCAACTTTTTTATGCAAGTGGCTAATCTGTGATAATTTCAGCACCATAATTTCTCAGCAAGCAAGATACTAAAAATTACTAGATCCTCCTCTTCTGAATACCTTTTGTACCTTAGATGCCCTTGCTTACCTTGTCCCTATATCTAAGCATATCATCACTCATGAAGAAAAAATAAAACTGCACAAGACTATTATCAACAGTGTTCTAATATTTCTACTTCTGGTAATCCTCCAACTCTGGAGGAAAGACAAAGCATTTTACTGATGGTACTAAAGATACGGATAAACAAAGAGGTGGGGCAGCCTCCTTGATGTTTATGCAGCATGTCAGAAACATATCCAGAAGTTCCTATCTTAACTTTCAGGCCCCAGTTAAGCAGTTAACCCAGGCAAAGAGAATGACAACAGTATTTTATCCTACCCCCTAATATGGCTCCCAATCTAGCTAGAAAATTAAGAGGCAAATACACAATTTGATTTTTCACACCTCCATTAATATTCACCCAAACTTTTCTACTTTCCTCCTTTGAAACAGCAAAAGAATATTTATAGGGGACATGGAATCAAAGGTTTGAATCTTAGAGGGAGACAATAATTTTCACGTACTACTCAAGAAAATCAACTGTGAAGGTGGGGCAGTTACCTCATTTTGGTGATGCCCAGCAGCATTGAAGGGTGGAGCAGCGTGCTCCAACCAAATTGGTGCTCCCCCATGGACTATCTGCTCTCGCAACCACACCAGGCTGATGAATGCACACAGTGTGCATGTAACCACGAAACAACCCTGCAAACAATCTGCCAACAAATTTTCCCTATTAAAGAAAGAAATGACACATAATTACTCCAAAGAACACTTAAAAATCAAGAAACCAAAGGTTAACATTTTGTTTAACACGAAAACCTCAGGAAAAAGCCTCAGAAAAAAGGTAAATCTTAATTTGGGGGATAAAAATCAATTTCTTCAAAAGAGTTACCTGTGATAATTCTATCTTATAAGCTCACTAATATATACATTTATGTATCTATATATGTATCATAGTGGACATAAAATAACATCAAACCTATACAGAAATGAGCTATCCGCAGCCTGCTTTTTGAACACGGCCAAGAAAAAGGAAAGCAGCAAGCAACAAAGACAAAAACAGCCAAACACTCAACAAAGGAAAAGCATTCAATTTACATACTTTACTTAAACAACTCTGTCCAGACCTTACTAAAAATTTATCCACCTTTATTTTGCAGACAAGATTAAAAGCTTGATTAGCTGACACCTGAGCTCACATAAATTAAAGGAATCATCAAATCAGAACGTGCCTTCAGACAGTCCTAATGATAATATAAGAAATGAAGCCTGAGAGATACTCAGTATGCCGTTGTTAAGACAAGGAAGTCTAGAATACATTTTACAGAAAAATTTCACTGAGAAACAAATCAAGTTTTGATGCTAACTCCAAGTATATAAAAGTATACTAGTTTCCCAACAAATCCAGAGGGCAAATTATGATTCTTCTAGTAACTACACATAAAAATACATATATAATACATGGAATACTGTAATACTGAAGACCCTCTTTTCTTTTTCCTTTCTGAATAGGTTTATCCTTTCCTAGTCCATGTCTACGATTTCAGAATAATTCAGGAATAACTAAAATATCTTTAGCCTTTGGAAAATCCATTATTTTAATGGAATGACTTTCTTCCTCCATGAAAAACCTATGGAAGGGTTAATCTGGTAAACCTCAGCCTAGCACCTCCAAACTTAAAACTGGAATGGCCCTCAGAAGATATTACATGCAATATAGCCTAAATCATAAGGGGTATCATAACTACCCACTTACTAAGGAACCCTCTGAGACCATTACATTTTGACATGCTCTCTACTCCTTCCTTGACATCAGCAATGAAGAAAATAGCTGCTTGTTACAGATTTTAAATGGTGACAAACTCAGCCAGGTACAGTAGCTCACACCTGTAACCCTAGCACTCTGGGAGGCTGAGGAGAGGGGTTGGGGGTTGCTTGAGCTTCAGAGTTCGAGATCAACCTGAGCAAGGGTTAGACTCCATCTTTACTAAAAAATTGAAAAATTAGCCAGTGTATGGCATGCACCTGGAGTTCCAATTACTAGGGAGACTGAAGTAGGAGGACCACTTGAGCCCAGGAATGAAAGATTGCAGTGAGCTACAATGATTCCACTGTACTCTACCCAGGGCTACAGAGTGAGACTCTGTCATAAATAAATAAATAAATAAATAAATAAATAAGACAAGCTCTAGAGTTTTTTTCCCCCAAGCTTCCAATCTGAGGTTTTGTAAATTGCCTATAATGTTACCCATGCTCCAGAGCCCAGAAGAGGACTTCCAAGCTTCCACTTTTGTCCCTGAGACTACCATGTAAAAAAGCCCTTACTATCCTTCTGAAAGATAAGAGGTCATGTAGGGGGAGACCCAAGACACCTTAGCTGAAACCATCTTAGACCATTAAGTCCTTGTAAAACATCTTAGTGACCTATGCAAGCCTAATAGATGAACAGCTCAGCTAAGCCCAGTCCAAACTGCTGACCCCCAGAATTAAAAGCAAATAAAACGGTGATTGTTCAAGCCACTAAGTTCTGGGACAGTGTTTTTCATTTTCTGTATCAATAGGTAGTTGATATGGTGCACTCTGATATGATCCCAATTATTGAACTACAGAACTTAGCAACTGCTAAGATATTAAAACTTAAAAGTAAAATTATCCCACCCACCCCCCAAAAAAGTATTCTATACTGAATAAAAAACATTACTCTGAAAAAAAGTAGTTGAGTTGGGGCGGCGCCTCTGGCTCAGTGAGTAGGGCACCGGCCCCACATACCCAGGATGGCAGGTTTGAACCCAGCCCCAGCCAAACTACAACAAAAATAGCTGAGCATTGGGGCAGGTGCCTATAATCCCAGCTACTCGGGAAGCTGAAGCAAGAGAATCACCTAAGCCCAAGAGCTGGAGGTTGCTGTAAGCTGTGACACCACAACACTCTACTGAGGGTGACAAAGTGAAATGCTGTCTCAAAAAAAAGTTGGCAGCACCTGTGGCTCAAAGGAGGAGGGCACTAGGCCCATAAGCCAGAGGTGGCAGGTTCAAACCCAGCCCCCACCAAAAACTGCAAAAAAAAAAAAAAAGTAGTTGAGTTACAACTGCTTTCAGAAAAAAACCAAGTCAATTTTTCAAACTGTAAAAGGGCAGCATTGGTTACAAAACCACGCCATGTCCAAATGTACAATTTCTTTTGACTATTCCCACTGGGCCTCCAGGATCTCTCTGGTTTCAATGAGTAGTCTTTTTTTTTGAGAACAGAGTCTCACCCAAGTAGCCCCTGGTAGAGTACTGTGTCGTCATAGCTCACAGAAGCCCCAAACTCTTGGGTTCAAGTGATCCTCCCACTTCAGCTTTCCAAGCAGCTGGAATTACAGGCACCTGCCCAGCTAGTTTTAGAGACAGGGATCTCGCTCTTGCTCAGGCTGTTCTAAAACTCCTAAGCTCAAGCAATCCACCCGCCTCAGCCTCTCAGAATGCTACGATAATAAGTGTGAGCCACTGCACCTGGCCTAATGAGTAGACAATTCAGGTGGCCCATAAGCCAATCAAGTCAGAGAGAAAAGGGGAGCCTGACAACGTAAGGAAAGCAATAATGAACAATATCAAAATAAGATATAGTAAAACAGCTACAATGAACAAGTTTTTACCATCTACAGTCTAACAGCCACAAGAAACATTTTAAAAATAAATTTCAGTTCAAGTATATGTGTTAAAAACACCAAGTTTAAAAGAACTTTCAGCATACAAACACAGTACAGTAGTATATCTCAAACTGCATGACAGCCAACCAGTCATCCCACCATTACAAAACAGTCCTTTAAAACAAGTACACTGTAAAAGAAATGACAACTACATTTATCAGTTACTTCCACTATAACTACAAATAATAGGAAACATAAATTATTTTCCTCAAAATAGAAAAAGAATCTTCAAATTGTAACAAAATTGTGAAGAAAAAAACTAAGCCTTATAGTATCTACCTTGTGCAATCTTCATGGTCACACAAGTTCAATACTCACGTGGATAACATGTCTAGTGGCAGTGTCAGTAGTGAGCTCACGGAGCCAGTAAACAAGCACTTGTAGATGCGGCCTACCAAAAAAGAGAAAACAATCTCAAGCAAAGATCTCCAAAATTATGGAGAATTTTTTCCAATTTGCAATTCCAGAATTCATTACATCTACTCATGAAAATAAGGAGTCTCAGTTCTGGAGGTAAACATCTTTACAATTAGGAAAAATTTTCAGGAAAGTGTATGTTGCAATGCCACCAATGGCTGACAATTTTTTTTTAAGCATACATTTAAGGGTCCTCTAATAGAGAATATCCTTATTCTAAATTCTTAGAATATATTACCCCACATTCTGGCGGTTGAAGAAAAAGATGAAATATGGGTGAATGCACTGCCATCCCCTTATCCTCTTAGTCAGAAAAGGCAGAATGGCTTTTAGACAGGCAGAATTCTAGATGGGATGAGATAATAGGCCACAGATCTGAAAATGGGGCACAAAAAGCTGGGATTTTCAGGCAGTGCCTATGGCTCAGTGAGTAGGGCACCAGCCACATACACCAAAGGTGGCGGGTTCAAGCCCAGCCCGGGGCCTGCTTAAACACCAATGACAACTGCAACCAAAAAATAGCCAAGTGTTGTGGTAGGCACCTATAGTCCCAGCTACTCAGGAGACTGAGGCAAGAGAATCGCTTAAGCCCAACAGTTTGAGGCTGCTGTGAGCTGTGATGTCACAGCATTCTACTGAGGGCAACACAGTGAGACTTTGTCTCAAAAAAAAAACAAAGAAAGAAAGAAGGATGAGTCTTCCAATTATCTAAGACCATGATATATGTAGTATTTTTTAAAGGGAGTTGGGGAATCCCAAAGTAATACATATTTTGCAGTTCTTGAAAGCTCTAGTATAATTCAAAAAATAAAATCTGATTTTCTTCTAATTATGGTTTCATTTTGCTATTTCTATTCTTTCATGAACTTTCATAATTATCTCTGTATTTTTCTTTCCCACATTCATTCAAGAAACTGATCTATTAAAAAAAATCTAAATCTTAGTTCAGAGGAATGTTTTCTAAATGAGGTTTTCCTAGCATGACATTAAAATATCAAATAATTAAACATCATTCAAATAATAATATGATACAGTATTACTTTATAACATTAAATAGTTACATAGTGTTTCAATTAAGTCCAACCAGAGGCCTGAATACTCACATGCTGTAAGAGGAACAACTCCCAACCATGCAAAGGCCACAAGTGTATAATGAAACCAATATCTTATTGCAGTACCAATACTTGTAACCAGGCCAGCAAATATGTCTTGAATTGGAAGCCGAGAAGGCATATCTGGGGAATAAACTATAAAAGGAGAGAATTACATATAATTTTACGAAGATTCAAAAATAGCTTAACTCAAAATAGGCATGAATTAAATTTTGACATTTTTATTTGGCTTAATTTTTTACCTATTAAAAACAATGAATCAAGTAGTACAATACTATCACATTTACCCAAGAAACAATTTATGAGACAAACCTCCGGTGACATATGGAAATTAACCCAAAAAGAGGCCTCTGAACAGGAAAAAAGATTACTTCACATCCTTCACTTATAATGAACTTCATACCAAAGTTATTTACACATATTTTAGCATTCAAGCAGTACAATTATCTGATTTCCCAAATTATAAAAAACCTAATAAAACAAATAGGACAAAAAACAGCAGCTGATGACATTATCAATAAAGAACTCCCATAGCCAGGCTTCGTGGCAGGCACCTATAGTCCCAGCTACTCGGGAGGCTGAGGCAAGAGAATTGCCTAAGCCCAAGAGTTGGAGGTTGCAGTGAGCTGTGTGATGCCACAGCACTCTACTGAGGGCAATAAAGTAAGACTCTGTCTCTACAAAAAAAAAAAGAACTCCCCCCAAATACAAGCATTAGACAGCACTCAAAAAGCATGATAATCTTCAGCAAAACCATTTCACATGGGAGCAAACAACCCAGTGACATTTGTCAGCCACCCTCCCAATTTTAATATAATACTTAAAATTTAAAATGATAAATCCAGAGCTTCCTACTTCTCTGTAAAATGTGTCCAGTTCAGCACACTCAGAAAAAGAGGTTTTACCACATTTTAGAAAGACTTCTTTTTAAAATGGTTCCCTTAAAAGCTACTGCTTATTAAAAAGTTCCACTTTAAGTAACTCAGAACATATAGGAAGAATAACTTTCTCCAGTGAAGCCTAAATAAGGAATTATGATATACAAGGGTTTTTTTTGTTTGTTTGTTTCTTTTGAGACAGAGTCTCAAGCTGTTACACTGGGTGGAGTGGTGTGACATCATAGCTGACAGCAGCAACCTCCAACTCCTGGGCTCAAGAGATTCTCCAGTCTCCACCTCCCAAGTAGCTGGGACTACAGGCGCCTGCCACAACACCTGGCTATTTTTTGGTTGCAGCCATCATTGCTGTTTGGCAGCCCAGGCTGGATTCGAACCCACCAGCTCAGGTGTATGTTAGCCACTTGAGCCACAGGCACTGAGCCTGTTTTTTTTTTAAGATAGAGTCTCACTTTGTTGCCCTTGGTAGAGTGCTGTGGCATCATAGCTCACAGCAACCTTAACTCTTAGGCTCAAGCAATTCTCAAGTAGCTGGGACTACAGATGCCTGCCACAATGCCTGACTATTTTTAGAGATGGGGGCCTCACTCTGGCTCAGCCTGGTCTCAAACCTGTGAGCTCAGGCAATACACCGGCCTCAGCCTTCCACAGTGCTAGAATTACAGGCGTGAGCCATCATGCCAGGCCCCAATACGCAAGGTTATAAAACCAATGATCTAAAATTTCTGAGAGCACTATCACACAACTGTTAATACCTATGAATGATAAAGAAAAAAGAATCAATAGCAACTTTTTATAATATACCCAGAGCACTGACTTCAATAGATAATAGGTATACAAGAGCAAGTCATTAAACCAGTAAGTTTTTGAGAAAGATGAAGGAAACAGATGTCAAATGAAAACTAAAATAACACAAAACAACCTTTTACTGGCCTTGAAGTAAAAGCCCATGAGTATTTCCCATCAATTGCAGTTCATGAAGATGTTCAACTCTTCAGTCTTAGTTTTCTTTTTTTTGTTTTGTTTTTTGAGACAGAGCCTCAAGCTGTCGCCCTGGGTAGAGTGCTGTGGCATCACAGGTCACAGCAACCTCCAAATCCTCGGCTCAAGCGAGTCTCTTGCCTCAGCCTCCCAAGTAGCTGGGACCACAGGCGCCCGCCACAACGTCCGGCTATTTTTGGTTGCAGCCATCATTGTTGTTTGGCAGGCCTGGGCTGGATTCAAACCTGCCACCTTAGGTGTATGTGGCTGGCGCCTTAGCCACTTGAGCCACAGGCGCCGAGCCAGTCTTAGTTTTCTATAAACCATAACAAGTTATAAAGTTTTTATGTGCTACAGAAAATTAAAGACCACAAAATAGAATCGACATTTTTGATGGTTATAAAATTCAAAAAGTAAAAACGTAGTAACTTTAGTAATTTATACTCATCAAATAAAAACAAACTAAAACTAATACTAATTTACATCAGTTATATTAAGTAGCTCAAGATGCTTTCCAAAAAGAGCTAAAACACAAAACCTCCCTTTTTTTGTCATTTATTATTATTATTATTATCATTATTTTTTGCAGTTTTTTTGGCTGGGGCTGGGTTTGAACCCACCACCTCCAGCATATGGGACTGGTGCCCTACTCCTTTGAGCCACAGGCGCCGTACCACAAAAACCCTTTGTTGGAGAAGACAATGTACTGCCATCTCAAAATGAAAAATTATGCTCTGAATTTTTAAAAATGTATCAGTAAATCCTCAACTTATCTAAGATGAATGATACTAAGTATAATTAATAAGCATAGGAATAATTATAATTAAGATTTTAAAGACCTGCAAAATAGCAGAAGCTTCAGAAATACTGAACTTGAAAAGTTACTCTCATGGGAAAAAAGATAATCTAAAACTTAGTTGAGTTGTTGGGGGTTTTTTTGTTTATTTGTTTGTTTTGCAGTTTTTGGCCTCCAGCATATGGGGCTGCCCCAACTCCTTTGAGCCACAGGAGTTATGATTTTAAATCATAACACCCAAAAACTTAGTTTTTATTATTATTCTAACCTATACAATTCCAATTGAAAAACAGTCTGAATTTGAACATTATTAAATATTCGATGAAATCACAGCATCATTGTTCATTTTTCTAAGTAGATAATGGTATTATATTTGTTTTTAAAAGAGAATGCTTACTTTTTAGAGATACATAGTGAAATATGTACAAGTAAAATTATAAATGGTGGAATTGTTTTAAAAAGAATTAAGAATAAAAAGAAAGGAGAGGTGGAGAATGGGAACATAAGTAAAATAAGATAGGCCCTGCATTGAAATTAATAATCAGTACATGAGACTCATATCCACTATACCTTTATATTGTATTTGAACTTGTCTGCAATTACAAGTAAAAACAAAACCCTACAAATTAAATCTCAGACACACACATATGTATGTTAAAAGAGGTCATGTAATTTTTAAAATGCTTTCCTATACTTCCTGTTACAACCAAAGATAACTTGAAAATACGTGTAGTTCCTTTCAAACTCTTAAACACCTTACTGCAGCCAGTAATAAAGAAAATTCAGTGAAAACCTGTAAAGAACTTACTTGGTGTGAAAGCAAATCTGTGCTTGCATAATTCACAGTATTCTTTTCGACTGTGTTTCAGCCACTGAACTAAGCTGTAAGTACAAAGACACTCATAAGCACAGGATTTACAGCAAAGAAACATTAAGGTTTCACTAAAAATTAATGTTCTGATTTTATTAAAACTTTACCTATCACAGCAGTACCCTGAACACCATAAATGCATTAATGTACAAAGTTATGATTTAATAAAATAGTTATAAAAAATAAAATAAAAAAATAAAACTTTACCTATCACAGAGCTTTTACAATTTCAATTTATTTCAAATTTAGAGTATACTTAACATTTATAACTGCCATCTAAGAGTACAGAACTGCAACAGTTAAAGATTTTTAAAACTGTTATTTCTAGTATTAACACAGTTCTATTAATCTAAATTGTAATCTCAAATCAACAAATGAATATGAAAGAAATCTCTAAGCATTAGTTCCAACACTGGGTCTGAATCCTGGTTCTGCCATCAACTGACTGGCTGTGTGGCCTAAGACAATTTAATCTTTCTAAGTTTCAGTTTTCTTACCTGCATAACAATACTACTCCACTTCACAGTTTTCTTGTAAAGATTAAATGAGTTAAGATGTGTAAAGCATTAAGAATAGTTCTTGGGGCTCGGTGCCTGTGGCTCAAGCGGCTAAGGCACCAGCCACATACACCTAAGGTGGCAGGTTTGAAACCCCAGCCTAGGCCCGCCAAGCAACAATGATGGCTGCAACCGAAAAATGGCCAGGCGTTGTGGCGGGCGCCTGTGGTCCCAGCTACTTGGGAGGCTGGCAGGAGATTCGCTTGAGCCCAGGAGTTGGAGGTTGCTGTGAGTTGTGATGCCATGGCACTCTACCCAGGGGGATAGCTTGAGGCTCCATCTCAAAAAAAAAAAAAAAAAAAAAAAAAAAAAAAGAATAGTTCTTGGCACAAAGTACTTTATAAATGTAATCTATTATTATATCAAGAAAAACTAGAAATCTATAACGTTTTCAATGGACAAAATAAGCTCTCCATTATAAAGTATTCAAAAGCATCTAAAAAATAGTATATTGAAAAAACAGGCATGATATTAAAAATTATGAAAAATTTCTTTTACAAATATTTGCATTTTTACAATAAAGGTTTTAAAAATAATTATAGATAAAATTCAAAGTATCACTTACCATTCTTGATGTATAAACTTAATACTGCCAGTACATACACAAGGATGATAAAGAGGTTTCTCAGGTGTTCCTTCTGACCGACACACTCTACATATGTCTGTTAATGAAAAATAAAAACTGAATTTCTTTCGGTCATAACTTTATAGCAGACAACCCAAAACTAAAATATTGCACATTAAAGCAAGAATCTATCATATGACAAAATATTAATCGGCAGTATGGAAAACTTAAAATTGTGATTAAGATATGTGAGTAGACAAAGGGTATCAAAACAATGTATAAAAAAAGTATACACATTTTAAGAAAGAAAAAAATATTAAATGGCAATACTCAAGTCACATTTGACTCCTGCAGTTACAAGATACAATTTTAATACAGATTTTTCCTTTCTTAAAATGTATACATATTTTTTTTGGCACCCTCTGTACACCTGAAACTAAAAAATATCCTAAATAGGTCACAAGCAGTGGCACACATGTGTAATCCCTAGCACTTTGGGAAATGAAGCTGGAGAATCGCTTATAGCCAGGAGATCAAGACCAAGTTCTCTACAGAACTTTTTAAAAAATTAGCCAGTATGGTGGCATGCACTTGTAGTCCCAGCTACTTTGAAAGCTGAGGCAGGATTGCTCGCGCCCAGACCAGACATTGGAGGTATGATGATGTCAGTGAGCTATGAGCTATGATGATTTCAAAGCACTTTAGCCCTAGTTACAAAGTGAAATACCATCTTTAAAAAAGAAAAAAAAAAAATCCTACAAAATTTATTAAAAGGTAGTTGTTCCTCTGAATATGAGCTCTATATAAATAAACCCAAGTTGAAAATAACAGAACAGTTGGTTTTATTTAAAACTATATTCTCCTGGCTTGGTGCCCATAGCTTAGTGGTTGAGGTGCCAACCACATACACCTGGAGCTAGCAGGTTCAAGCCCAGCCCAGGCCTGCTAAAAAACAACAATGACAACTGCAACAAAAAAAAGCAGCCAGATGTTGTGGCAGGCACCTGTAATCCCAGCTACTTGGGAGGCTAAGGCAAGAGAACTGTTTGAGCTCAAGAGTTGGAGGTTGCTGTGAGCTGTAACACCACAGCACTCTACCAAGGGTGACATAGTGAAATTTTGTCTCAAATAAAAAAAAAATTATCCTATTACTAAACAAATACTTAACAGAAATATACAAATCAGGTCGCCATTTGGTGTGCTGTTTTTTAGGACAAGGCCTTGCTCTACCACCCAGGCTGCAGTACAATAAGCCCTAACTCAGCACTCCACAGTGTCAAACTCCAGGGCTCAAGCAATCCACCCCTTCAGCACCCCCCCCCAGACTACTGGTCTTACAGGAATTAGCCACCATGCCCACTCAGTG
Organism: Galago senegalensis; assembly: GCA_963575145.1. NCBI lineage: Eukaryota > Metazoa > Chordata > Mammalia > Primates > Galagidae > Galago > Galago senegalensis. Next base: position 16,528 of record CAUYTI010163311.1, read on the forward strand.
CCACCACATTTTTAAACTCCAGCCTTGTAAGTTTAACTTTTAGAAGTCCTAACAGTTTAAACCCCCCCCCCAAAAAATCTGATTACTTAACAATGTAACAGTAGTAGATAGATACAATAAACAGAACTTTAAGCATCAACTGCCCCCAAAAGAACTAGAGCTATAAAGCCACCATGGATGCACAAACAGGTAATATCAGGATTCAGAGGGAGGGAAGATCCCAAAGCCACAATCCTCAGGCCACATAAAGGTGAGCCAGAGGCTGCCTTAAACAGATGGGACTGAGCAGAGCTGAGGGGTTCACGGCCCAAGGACCACAGCCTGCCCCTCATACCCAGTACCAAGTAGCATTAATGGCACATCTTTCTTGCTACCAGGAGTGGTCCACAGTGGCCTGTGACACAGTGCTATGAAGGAACCCCAGGAACCCCAACTGATCCTTCATGCTAACAAATGATCCTTCCCACAAGCACTCACTTGGCTCCTTAAAGCTTCTCCACAGTCTACTCAGGGAAACCTGGTTACAACTTTCATGTAGGGGATCTCCGCTACTGGTCAGGGTCAAGTGCCAATTCCAAATGGCCACTGCGGGGGGGGGGGGGGTGGGGGGGGCATGATGAGTACGGGCAGTATGAACAAGGAGCAAGGAAGTAACTTAATGCAGGCTTTTGACCTGCTTTCTTAGAGGGAATTCCTCATTAATGAAAAATAACTGGAAGGGGAAGGGGAGAGCAGAGAGAGGAAAGAGGAGGGAGGAATGGGGAAGGGAATAGCAGAGAAAGGGAAGGAGAGAGAGAGGTGGGGTCTTGGTGTGTGCCACTCCTTTTGGGGACAAGACACAATTGTAAGAGGGACTTTACCTAATAAATGCAAGCAGTGAAACCTGGTTTCTTGTACCTTCAATGAATCCCCAACAATTAAAAAAAAGAAAAGAAAAGAAAAATAACCGCAATTCTGAACCCCATCACTAACAGTTTAATGGATGTGAGTCCCTAATTGGCTGGCTGCTCAATCTCTGGTATCTGAGTGCCACTCGTTTAAACTGAAAGATACTGAGCATTCAGTGACACCTACTAACCAGTCATCAATTAACCAGGCAAATCTCTCCATCTACCCAGAAAAGTCAGGCACCTCCACCCATGGTAGAGCAATCAATGGGTCAATTCTGTCCCTGCTGGAGCCTGGAGAGGTTGCCTATGTTGAGTCAAATTAATTATAGATGCCACTGCAGGTGCCTCAATTTCATCTTTGGAACTAGAAGCTTCCCAGACCACCATCTGAAGGACTTTTGCCAGTTTATTATGGGCATAATGTCAGAGTCAGCAGCATTATTATCATCAGGGGTCCTCAAACTTTTTAAACAGGGGGCCAGTTCACTGTCCCTCAGACCGTTGGAGGGCCAGACTGTGGTCCCCCAGATGAGTCGGCTGCTAAGCAGGATGGGCAGTGGCAGCAAAAATACCCAATGGGATGATAAATGTCCTACGCGGGCCACATGTGGCCTGAGGGCCATAGTTTGAGGACACCTGTCATATATGGCCAGAATTATATGGGAACCTGAACCTCTTTAAACCTCCCACTTTCACCTTCATCCTTGAAAAATGAAAACATCCTTGGCAAAAGCTTTTCACTCTGGCCCAAGACTTGACTTATAGTGGCTCAATACTGACAACCTAATCATCTTGCTTAATCAGTTTCTCCAAAGTTCCGACATAAACAAAATAGAACCACACTCTCATTCTATCATCCCACCGGTGGTATCCAGGTAGCCCTCACCCACTTTGAAACACTTAATTTTCTCCAAATACACGCTTCGGCCCCCAGGGAAATGGCTAAGAGCTTGTTAAGACACCTAGAGGCAAGGGGTAGGAACTGTCTCACAGCCAACCACTTTGCACCATTTCAATACATGGCACTGAAACAGGCTACCAACACCAGATTTGCCCTGCAACTGATCCTCCTTAAAGGACTTAAAGCAGACCCATTCCAATTAGGACTTGAAGAGTGCTGTTGTTTTTATCACCACTACCCTCCCAATTTGGCAGCAGGTAATTTGCGCACCTGCTGCCTTCCTTGAATGAGGTATTATTTTATCAGGAAAACTGAATGGAACCAAGTTTCTTCACTACCAAGATTCCCAGTCATTGTGGTTGCCCTGACAGGCACTGAAACTGCCATCTAACAGTGCCACAGGGGCATGCAATCACTCTAGGTTACCTAGAATCACCAAGACCGCTGGCTACGATTTAAGTAGCTGAATCACTGCAGAGTACTTAGATGCCTGTGGATTAATTTTTGAGACCAGGAAGTGCTACTATAGGGTCTACCAGGCAGGATGGGGGTGAATGCTTGGTGGACAGGTGCCAGAGGGTCCAGTCTCCCCAGACCACCTTCCACTGTAGAATAGCAGTGGGGTACAGCACCTACAATGTGGCAAAAGGACATCATGCATCTCAGGACAGCAAGCACACAGCCACACTCAGATGAACAAGAGTTACCTCACTGCCCTCAGGGAACAAGGTGATTGGCTGGCCATCAAATACGAACTGAGGTAGGGCAAGGATAGCCTTTATTGGTACCCCCACTGCCTGTGAGATGCAAGGACAATAAGAGGAGCCATATCCATCTGGCTGGTTGGTAACTTTGTAGGTTTATTCCACGTTGCAGACCTCCCCCAGCTAGGCCACATTAGGTGACTTAACACCAGATGGCCTGAGAAAGCACCAGGAGAGAGCAAAGCAGCAGCAAATTACAAAAAGCACTCACCCACATAAGGAATGCTCACTCACTCCAAGGATCAAGAAAGATAGCCAGTGGGCAAATAATCAAACTGGGGGTGGGGATACAGGACAAAAATGCCAGAGAGATGGAGAGACACATGCATTAGACAGGACAGTGATTTTCAGAAGATTTCTGCCCTTCTGAACACAAAACCAACACAATACAAAGCAAACACAACTCTAAAATCAAGCCCTGGAGCTCTAATTCACCTAGAGGAGAGAAATGGGATACCTGTGGTCCACTAAGAGACTGTAAGATCAAAACTATTTTCATAACTTCTATTCACATTGTCTTTGACACTTTACAGTGTTTTCTAGAGCCTATACAAAAGAATGAAAGTAGGCACAGACCAAAAAAATCCAACTGCTTCCCATTAAACCAGATATTAAAGAGATTGACAAATATAAAATTAATCCACTTTTGGAATATATTATTTTCCTTGAAAATACTATTTATAATAGCACATGATAAGGTATTGTTTTTTAAGTGATTAACAAATATTTTTAAAATCCATCTTCAAGGAGTTAAAGAGGAAAGAACAAGTGCATTAATCCATTTGTTACTTTAGTCTTGACTATATGAAAAACAATGGCACACTAGGTCTCCAGTGCAATGGTTCTCGACCTTCCTAATACCATGGCCCTTTAATACAGTTCGTGTGGGTCACGACCCACAGGTTGAGAACCGCTTGCTCTAGTGGGAGAAAAAAAAGTCCTAAAGGGAATTCTAACATCTCACTAGTCCCAACCAGTAATTAACAATTCCTAAAAATCTCCCTCTTACCTATTTTCACATTTAGCCAATTGTATAATGAAATATAAATAATTCTAAAGAGGTAATATTCATTCTCTATGGCGATAGGCTTTTAAGTCAAAATGTATTTTATAAACTAGTAAAATGATCATTTATTTCATAAAGCATTTTTTCTACTGACAGTATTACAGATATGATAAAAGAATAAAAATCTTTCCATTATTATAGAGTCCCCTCCCACCTTTATTGGATCTTCAGATAAAAAGGAAGATTAGGGCAGCGCCTGTGGCTCAAAGGAGTAAGGCACGGGTCCCATATGCCAGAAGTGGCAGGTTCTAACCCAGCCCCGGCCAAAAAAAAAAAAAAAAAAACCACACACACACACACCAAAAAAAAAGAAGATTAAAAAAAAGGAAAATTAATTTTCTGTTCTATCATGGTATTCTCCTGAAAAAAATCCAAACCGGTGTTTTCTTAGCCTCAAAATTACTCTCAAGTATTTAACTAGCATTCGATCTTTCAAGTCTTTTAATTCCTATTTGGAGTAATGACTAAGGACCTTTAAACAAAGGCATTTAATAAAGACTAGCCATTCCCTCAAACAAAAAAGGAACAAAAAAAGCCCCAAATTTTCTACTGACATAAACACTATCCTTTATTTAGTGCCTAACTCTTTGGACAGAGATCTAAACACTCTATGCATTATTTCATTGAATCCTCATAATACTCACAGTTTGGGAAACTGAGGTTGAAAGGAGTAGGGAAGGTAATACATCTAAGGCAACATAGGACTAAATAGTAGTATGAGAGCAATCTGGGGTACTACTGAATTACCACATCAGAAAACCAATTCTGTTCCAGTTACTGAGACCCAAGTAATTAACAAGAAGTGAGGAAATGTAGATTAACAACTTAGTTCCAGTTCCAAAAAGAGTATTCCATTTGACCTTGTCATACTTCCTCCCCAACTACCTTCACCGTTGAGAACAAGTTATATTAAATGTTTTATCTTTTCATAATATCAATATTCTACTTATCTTTACTATCTGTTCCTCCAACTTTAGAATATTCCCCTACTTCCACAATAGACTGGTCCCTCTAAAAACAGCAGTTCTCAACCTGTGGGTCACAACCCACAGGAACTGTATTAAAGGGCCAAGGCATTAGGAAGGTTGAGAACGACTGCTCTAATAAAACACATATTAATGAATATAAGGATAAAAACTAGGGTGGCGCCTATGGCTCAAGTAGGGCGCCGGCCCCATATGCCAAGGGTGGCGGGTTCAAACCCAGCCCCAGCCAAAAAACCTGCAAAAAAAAGAAAGAAAAAAAAGGATAAAAACTAAGTAGGCTGGTGCCTGTGGCTCAAAAGGGTAGGGTGTCAGGCCCCATACGCCGGAGGCGGCAAGTTCAAATCCAGCCCTGGCCAAAAAAAAAACTAAGTGGTATAGCAGCTAATTTAAAAGGAGTTTTATATTTACCTTACAAAGGCAAATAATGTAACCTAATCATATACACCCTCATATTAACCCGGGGGGGGGGGGGGACCAGTCTTATTACTAGCCAACCTAAACATATTCTTCACATTTTACAAGTTCTATTTCTCTGAGAATTATCTATTCATGTTCTTTGTCTAGCTTACCAATTGGAGTCATAATGACATTAAAAAAAAAAAACAGCAAAAGATCTGAACATATACTTTACCAAAGGAAGAACACAAATTTAAAAATGTTCTAGGCTCAGCGCCTATAGCTCAACCGGCTAAGGCGCCAGCCACGTACACCTAAGGTGGCGGGTTCGAATCCCCAGCCCGGACCCGCCAAACAACAATGACGGCTGCAACCAAAAAATAGCCGGGCGTTGTGGCGGGCGCC
>CAUYTI010163312.1:0-46668 GCA_963575145.1 Galago senegalensis
TGGTCCCAGCTACTTGGGAGGCGGAGGCAGGAGACTCGCTTGAGCCCAGGAGTTGGAGGTTGCTGTGAGCTGTAATGCCACGGCACTCTACCCAGGGGGACAGCTTGAGGCTCTGTCTCAAAAAAAAAAAAAAAAGAATTCAACTCAAAAGTTCTAAAACCAGAACAAATGTGGCTGATGGGAAACTGTGATCCATTACTTCTGATGTTCACATTTTATGTCATCAAAACTGAGTCCTTGTCTTAATCTATTGTTTGCAAAATAAGTAGAAAGCTTGACTTTGCGTGTGTAAAATAAATTCACAGTTTTCCATGTTGGATCTCCACATATTTTTACCTGGGCTTCTTGGCTTAAAAGCAATTTGAGAGCTCATTGTCCCAGAGGGCCCACAGTTTTCCATGTTAGATCTCCACATATTTTTACCTGGGCTTCTTGGCTTAAAAGCAATTTAAGAGCCCATTGTCACCTCGGGTCCCCTCGGGCTTGGCATGTGAGTGCCTCTGCCAACAGCCTCTGCTCACTTGCGGTTCCCAATCCACACCTGCGTAGCTAAGTCCTCCAAGTGGATCTTGTCTGTTGGCACCCAGAGGTTTTGGATGGGAGTTTTTAGGATGTCATTTGGCTTCACTGATACCAGGGTACAAGAAGATTGTTCAGTTGTCAAGACAAAGCAGGGGATGCCACCTCCACACCCTCTGATCCCTGGCACATAGGTGCTAGATGGTGTTGGTGTGAAGCAGTGAGACCCTGAGGCTGGATGGTGAATGAACGTGAGGCAGGGTTAGCACAGCTGGACTCGTGGAGATCTGTGGTAGCAATAGCCAGAGGGAAGGGGAGGTGGGCCACCTCAGCCTGTCTGAATTCTGCTCAGTTGGAGTCAGCACAGCTCACCTGCCTCTCATACAGCTTTATGGAACCCCTGCTCCAGTGCAGGGCAATTCACTTGTGTAAAAGCCCATCTGGCTTTCAAGTGCTATAGTCCTGTAAGGTCACAGGCAATTTGTCATCAAGTACAACCATAGCACCACAGGGTCCTTTGCTGAGGCCTGCTCTGGCTGGGCCTACCCTGGTCACTGGAGATACAGAGAGGAAGCTGTAGACGAGCCCCCTTCTCTCCTGGAGCTCACCTGCCTGGGGTTTGGGGGTAAACAGCAGACAAAAGGCCCAAGCCAGGAAGCAGCTGTTTCTAGTCCACAGTTCAGTGGAATGGGCACAGTATTTAACACATAGAACATTTGGTCAGAAGCTACTCTGGTAGTGGGTCAGAGTGTAAAGGGCCTTCTCTGTTTAGCTAGGGAGGTTAGACTTCATCTTTGACTCTACAAACACAGGGATGGGAGAGGGTATCATTAATAATGCTGAGAGTTGGTGGAAGGCTTCTTGGAGGAGGGGATGTTTGAGCTGGGTCTTGGAGAATGCCAAGAGGACAGGATGGCTGAGTCAGGCCCAGGAATCCGAGGCTTGAGGTGTCTAAGTGTGTGTCACCAACTGTAAATAGAGAAAATTATTCCTTCCTCGCTCAGACATAGGACCATACTGAGAAAAGCACTGGGAAAGCGTTCTCTAGAGAGGCTAAATCACTGTTGCTGCTGTCTCTACCCACCCCCATGGGGAAGGGGCAGTCCCAGACACTTGACCTGAGGCCTGGAATGTGGCCCATCAGTGAGGCTTGATCAGGTTCTCAGGCCACTGTGCCTCAGGCCAGTAGGATCCTCTCTCCTGAGTGTTCAAGCTGTAGCTCCCACATTCTTAAGTCAGGAGTTGACAGTCACGCTCTGACCTTGTGATAGAAAAGCAGAACCCAGGACTTGTGTAGAGAATTTAGTCTTTGAGGCCTTCAAAGCTGAAGACACAGAGCAGCATCTGGCACTCAGTGGGAGTTCAAGTCTTCCTATAGTGGTGGGCCTGGGTTCAAGTTCAAGTCCTGCTAGTTATTGGCTATGTGGCCTTGAGAAAGTCACCTAACTTTTCTCATTTACAAATGGCAACAATAACACCACCCTCACCACCTGAGGGTAAGGCCAGGTCTTCTGAGTGAGATCACATGGCTCTCGGCACATAGAAGGTGCCTAACAAGTATCAGCTTTCTCCATTCTATTTTTCTCTCCCCTTTCTTCTTCTCTTCACTGTTTTCTTCCCTTCTTCTTTCCTCAAGAAGTGTTTGGCAAAAGAACAGCCCATGTTAAGAGCTATGGCAAGACATTTAAGCCATAAACTTGACCCCCATGTAGCCGACTGACCTGTCGGGGAGACACATTAGTATAAGGAGACCAGATTTTAACATTGGTAAAGCAGGACACCATTGACGGGAGTGGTGGGATGGGGTGAGGGGATGGGGGGGATTCTTAATTAAAAATTTGGTCTATGTGGAGCAACAAAAATTTCATAGAACACAAAAATAGTATTGTAATATATATATTTTTAATTTCAACATTATCACAATTTACAAATATAATACATTAAAAAAATTATGTATAGGGTAGAGCCTGTGGCTCAAAGGAGTAGGGCACTGGTCTACCTGGGCAACCTTGCCAAGGAGGGGAGTAGGGAGTTTACATTAGCTTTTTCATTTCCAAATGAAGTTACATTAACCTCTTCATTCCCAAATGGAGTTACATTAACCTTTTCAGCAGCCGAAAACTATATATTCCCTTCCCGTTGTCCCTCTTTCCCTAGCTTGTCGTGCATTCTTTCCAAAAATCGGGACTTTTTAAAAACACCGTGGGACGTGGGACAAATTGTTAAAAATCAGGACTGTCCCAAAAGCGGGACCTCTGGTCACCTTACATTAGTAGCTAAGAAACGAGGGGCCACTCTGAGCAGCAGTCCCAGAGTGGGCTGACACAACTACAGGCACCATGGAATCTTGGGAAAGCTGAGATCTGCTGAGTGGCTTAACGCCCTTAGAAGAGAGATGTTGCAGAGAGAGGGACCGGCATGCCACAGGCAGTGCAGATGCCACACATGCAGAGTATGGAAAGCTAAGGAGGGAGTGAGCAGGCAGTTAAGAGAGCAGGGTGCTGGGTGCTGGAGGGATTTGAACACGAGGCTGACCCCCAGTGCCACACAGTAGGCAGCAGGGAGCCATGCGGGGAGATGGGCAGGAGCCTACCCTGGTGACTGTGAGCCACTGGGCCATCGCTCCAGCAGTGTGCACCGAGTGGTTTAGAGCAAAAAGGATACTTCCTGCCTGTGCCACTCTGGGTGTGTTGGGATGTGCTACAGAAACACAGAACCCTCCAATCTCCAGTATTTAAAACAATGATAGTTTTACTCTGACCCTTATAAAGGCTGCTGCAGACAGGGGCAACGCTCCAGAGCACTGGTACTCAAAAACCCAGGTGCTCCAGGCCAATGGTAGATCCATCTGACTCTATGCTTCCCTTACCCCTGCATCAGGGAAAGGAGCATGGGCTCTTCAAGGCCTAAACGGAATCACAGCTTGTCAGCACAGGGCCACCTCCTCCAAACTCTTCATTGTGCCTGTAGGAACCCTCAGGCCACTGTGGGAAGGTGCCTTGTCCTGATAGCAGCTACCTGCTGGCCAGTAGGATGAGTGAGATCATTACTCCTGTGAGGGCCCTGGCCCTGCCTGTGCTCCCATCCTGGGTGGGCAGACTTGGGAAGGGAGCCCTTGGTATTTCAGGAGGTGGTACAGAGGTGTGGGCTGGTGCACAGACCACCAACCATTTGGCTGATGAGGGACAGAGGAAAAGGCAGCAGAAGAAAGGGGAACAGGAAAGGAAGGGGAGGGAGAGGAGGGCAGAAGAGGAGGCCAGGTCTGGGCAGAAAATCAAGGAGGCGTGAATGGGCCACAAACTGGCTGGCAAGGAGGCATGGCCATTAGCATTTCCCAGGCAGCCTCCCTTGCCTTCAGCCTCACCTTCCCTCTGGCCAGTGGTGGGCAGGGCTACCACCGGCTCCCGGCTCCTTGCTCACTCAGAGCCGCCCTGCTTGCAGCCCTGCCGGCGTTGGCACGGTGACAGTAGCCAAGTGTGCAAACTTGTGCCATTGTCCCCAGGCCAGGGGGAGCCATGGAGACTGGCTAATATGACACAGGAAAATGTTTGCTGATGGCAATTCTATGGGCTTTGTCCACCTCTTTCTCCATCATGACGACTCGATTTAAGTCCCTAACTGTTTGACTACAAATGCAAGGGGACCGTGCAACGCCAACCTTTTGTCCGGCCGCGCTGAATGGGCAATTCAGGCTTTGTGCAGCTCAATTGAGGAAGCAAACATAAAGACAAGATTCCTGAGGGCTCCGGCTCCCTTCCCATGGATATCCCAGCACCTCGTTAGAGTCCCTGCTCAGCTACCTTTCCCGACAGACATCAGTGGACCTCCCGACCTGGCAGGCCCTCTGTGCCCAATCCCTGGGGGATCCTGGGGTGGCTCGGAGGGTGGTGAGGAGAGAGAAAGAGAAGGAGAGAGACAGAAAGAGAGAGAGCCACTCAACACTCAAGGACAGCGGGAAAAGCAGCCCGCCCCAGCTTACCCCGTCCGATTGTCTGTCTGCACTGGAGCATGGCAGCTGTAGGCCTGGAGTCTTTGGGGAGGTTTGGGAGCCCATCTCTGCCGGGCCCAGCCCCTCCTCAACCCGGGATGTTTTAAACACACACACACACACACACACACACGCACACGTAGGCACACCACTCCCCACCCCCTTGAGAAACCAGGGAACCGAGGTCAAGGGGAGGAGGGGCGTGGAGGCTGAGGGGAGTGGGACTGAAGGGTAGAAATTTACCGGGAAATGATTGCATTTGGGAGCTGTCTTTTTTGTGATGGTCCCCATGGTGACAATTTGTGACGGCAAAGAATGTGGGAACGGGGCGCCGCCGCCTGATTGGGATGCTTTGTATCTGGAGAGGCGCTCCTGATTGGCCTGAGGGGCCCCCCAGCTCCGGGGAGTTGTCCTCCATTCAGCCCACTCAAGGGCTGCACAACTGCTTCCAGCCGGACGGAGCGCGGCCCGCCGTGCCGGGCCTGTCCCAGGTCTGCAGTGGGGAACCTGCCGGGCCACGTTGGCAGGGCCTGGGGCCTGCACCTTCGGTCAGTGCGGAGGCCCAGCGGCTCTGGCCCGACTGGGTTGGGGGTGTAGGGCGGGCAGGGGTCTGGGGGAGGGGCGAGGTGCTGTGGGTGGTGGCTGAGGAGGCATGAAATTGCTGCAGATGCTTCTTCAGGGGAATCCCTGCTGCCCGCAGCCTGAGACCAGCCCGCAAGGCAGGTCTCGATTAAGTGCCAGACAGGGGTCCTGCCTGGTCCTGCGTGAGAGCTGGGGGTGGAGCGTGGGGACTGAGGAGGGGGGCTGAGGCTCCTGAGGCTGGGGGCGGGGGTGGTGGGAGGGGGAGGCCACCACCAGGGAGGAAGGGGGCTTGGCCTTGCTGTAAAGTGGAGCAGTTGCCTCTGTTCAGAAAATAAAAACCTCGATTGCAAGTCGTGCACATTGGCAGTGTGGTGTGTAGGACACACGGCAGGCTGGGAGCGCAGGGGCTTGTGCTTCAGCCCCAGCAATGCCACTTGTAGCCAGGTCGCCTTGTGCAAGTTGCATGACCTCTCTGCATCTCAGCTGCAAGAAGAGGGCACCAGACCCAAGGAAGCTGGATGAGGCTCTATTAGCACCTGTCCCATCACAGATACTCAGGAAATGCTTAGCAACTTGGACAAGTGTCCCACCACCTAGGGTTCTGTCTAGGGTTGAGGGGTGGTGCTGGTGTTGGAGAGTTTGCAGCCAGGTGGTGTGGCCTTTGGGGAGGGCTGGGTATGCTTTCCTGGAGGCATTCCAATGGCTTGTTTCATCTCCCAGGTCAGCTCAGTGCCCTTCCGTGGAGTTGCCGACCACCAGCAGAACCCACCCTCTTCATGGAAAGCCCCGTGCAGTGGCCCCCTGGTGATGGCATCCGACAGTGATGTGAAGATGCTGCTGAACTTTGTGAACCTGGCATCCAGTGACATCAAGGCAGCCCTAGACAAGTCTGCACCCTGCCGCCGCTCCGTGGACCACCGCAAGTACCTGCAGAAGCAGCTCAAGCGCTTCTCCCAGAAGTATTCCCGGCTCCCGAGGGGTCTTCCTGGCAGAGCGGCTGAGCCCCACCTGAAGCGAGGGCCTGAGGACCGGCCCGGGAGGCTGCTCCTCGATCCAGGCCCTGAGTCCAGCCCCGGTGGGGGTGGGGGCTACAAGGAGAAGGCCTTGGGGAATCCCTACAGCGAGGAATGTCTTTCTAAGGAGCAGGTCCTACAGGGGCAGAGTCCAGAAGCTGCCAGGCCTGGCCAGGTGCCCATGAGGAAAAGACAGCTGCCCGCTTCCTTCTGGGAAGAGCCAAGGCCCACCCACAGCTACTCCATGGGGCTGGAGGGGGGACTGGGCCCCAGGGAGGGACCTCCCTATGAGGGAAAGAAAAATTGTAAGGGTTTGGAGTCCTTGGGGCCTGAGGCTTCCCCAGTGCCCATGTCCCCAAGGGCACTGGCTGAAAAGGAGCCACTCAAGATGCCTGGGGTTTCCCTGGTGGGCCGCAGCAGTACCTGGAGCTGCTGCCCCTTGCAGTACCATGGACAGCCCATCTACCCAGGCCTGCCAGGGACCCTGCCTCAAAGCCCCATCCCCAGCCTGGGCCTATGGAGGAAAAGCCCAGCTTTCCCTGGGGAGCTGGCGCACTTCTGCAAGGAAGTGGATGGCCTGGGGCAGGTGTACCGGCCAGTGGTGCTGAAGCCCATCCCCACCAAGCCGGCGATGGCCCCACCCATCTTCAATGTCTTTGGCTACCTCTAGCAGGGCCAGCAGGGCCTCAGCCCCACCTCCAGCTCACAGGAGTGTTCGGGGCTCCAAGTGCTCTCCTCTGAGGAGGGACTGGGCAGTGGTGTGTCCTCCTGGCATTGCTAATGCCCCTTCCCTTCTTATGGGGGGAGGAGGGCAGGATTGGGGCTGAGGCTTCTCACCCTTGCAGCCTAGGGAGCTGTGGGGCTCAGCTGGCCCCCTCCAGCCAGGCCAGAGCCCAATAGCTCTCCTGCTATCCCTGCACAGACCATGAGCAGTGGGATGGGGCCCTTGCCCACCAGCCACCCCCAGAAAGCCAGTTACACATCTGTTTATCTGCCACCCACCGTGTGAGCCAATCTCAGTTGTTCTTTTTGTTCTTTGTAAATATTAAGAAGGTTAAATGAATAAAGACATTTCTTTTGCAGTTTCCACATCTTGGGTGTCATGAAATTGAGTGGTCCCTAGGCCTAAGGTAGCATAGGCTGAGGGCTGCTTATGGTGGTGGCTGGTTTGGGGGAGGCCAGGGTGGCCCAAAACCTCTGAGATGTCTGGGAAGGAGCACTGGGGCCATAGCCTCAGTTCATAGGATGGCAGGGTGGGGAGAGAAGAGGGAAAGCCACCAGAGAAGGACACTCTGGGCACCCAGACCTCTCAGGACACTAGGAGCTAGAGCCAGTCAGGCTGCAGTCTGGCTCTGGGCTCTGTGGGGTGATGTGGGCTTGACCCCTCATCTCCAGGTTTCCTCATCCCACGTGCAGGATAATGGGCTGAGAACGGGCTGCCTTCTGCCCTGCTTACAGCCTCTGAGTAGACTCTGAATCAAGGTGGTCATGCCACCTGTGGCCAGAAGTAAAAATCAGGCCAAAGTGGAGCTCAGTCTCTGTGGATAAAAACTGAAGGTTTGACCAAATTGTTCCTCTTTTACTCTTCGGTTCTATGTCCACAGACAAAACTAAATAAATAAAAACATTTTTTAAAAAACCACAAAGCAATAATCTCTAGCTAATTCAGATGCCTGATTACCCAAGGATGGCACTCTCCTCAGGCAGGCCTGGCACACACCAGGAGCCTGTCAATGCGATGATGAGGCTTCTGCTTATGACAATGCAGAGGTGGGCACAGCTTTCTGGGAGTGGCCCTGAGTTTTGTCCTGGTAGTGCCCAACTAGCAAAGCCATCGAAGGGCCTCCATCTGCACACCAGCCTGGGTTTGCGCTGCAGCTGTGCTGTGGCTGCAGCTGCACGGCTGACAAAGGGTGGCCTGCCAATTGCCAGGCTGCTCATTTTATCAAAACACAGTTCCCACAACTAAAGGCTGTGCAGGGGCCAGCACTGGCTGGGAGACAGTGGCACTCTAACCAGCAGCGTGATGTTGGACAAGTTAATCTCTCCTCTGAGCCTCAGTCTCCTCATCTGTAAAATTGGGGACTAGATTAGGACAGCGAACAGATGCATCTGCTCCTTCTGCACCCCAAGCAAGCAGCCACTGGTGGTAGGCTCCCTCCTTCAGGGTCCGGACATGGCCTCTTATCCTTTCTAACTAATATAGGATCCAGGATTAACGGTTGCCAAGGGCACTTCCTACTCCACCTGATTTTCCTCCCAGATCTGCCTAGAGAAGGCTGTCTAATGGAGGGGCAGCCCATTCGTGGGGAAACCAGTAGGTTTCTGGTAGTTTGTGACCATTGGCCTCGAAAGACTTCAGAGCTACAGAACTGTATAGCAGGAGGCTCAAAACTCACATCCTTACTCTGCTACCTACCAGCTATGTGATCTTGGGCAAGTTACTTAACCTCCCTGTGCTAAAATTTTCCTCGTCTGAAATATGTGCTTGGTAGTTAAGTAGACCTGCTGTGTAGGTTGTTATGAGGCCAAAGGGAATGCTCGGTACACTGTACAATGTGGCTGCTCGAAAGCTGCGCCAACCAAGTGACCTCTGACGGTACTGTCTATGGCTCCTGCCACACTGATATTTTAATATTTATGGGCTATGCAGTCCTGGGGACAGGGTACCTGAACCATCCAGCCAACCCCACTACCTAGAGAAGGAGCCAAGCTCTAGAAACATTCTCTCATGGTATGGCCTAAGCTGTCCTGCATGGGTCCCCTGCTGAGACTGGCCTGTCCCCACCCACTGCCCTACTCCACTAAACCTTCCCAGGGGGCACCTGCAGATCTGCTCATTCTAAAGTCAGGAGGAAAAAACCTTTACTGAGACAGGACCCAAGAGAAGCCTATGGCACCGTGATTTCCCCATGTGGAAGTGAGCTGGGGTAAAATACATATCTAGGAAAGCTTTGATATTTAGGGAAAAAAAAGACAAAACCACAGCCACAGTAACAGCAGCCAATACTCTCCTAACCAAAAGATGAATTGTGTTGGTTCAAAGTAAAGTTCAGAGGCAGCCAGGCACTCCCCACCCCTGGGTCAAGTGTGCTCCTTCCCATGAGATGAAGCCTCTGCTGGAGCACAGGGCTGTGGGTATTCTGTGACACCCAGAGTCCTTAGGGCTGTGGGTGTTCTGTGCTGCTCTCCTAGGGTCTGTAGGGGACACACTCTTCTGCAGAGGGAAATGGTTAAGTCTTCTCAACAGGAGTGATGATCAAAACAGGTAATAAGCAGCACAACCTGAGCACTCACCAGTCAGAACGGACCTCTTGGAGCAGGCCCCCGGCCAGGCATTAACCTGTTAGCTGCCAGGTTGTAGGGAGGAGGGGAGAGGACCTAAGGCAGCCATGGTTGGGCATAGTACTTTGTAGGGAGGAGCTCTGACCAGTGCTATGACCAATTAGCCAACTGGTATGGATGTATGTACATCAATATTCTAAGGACTCAAATATTCTCAGTGCATTCCTGGCCAGGGTCCTGGCATCCTACAATGCTGAATGTGGTGAATGAGCTCCCTCCTGGACACCTCCCACCCACCTCAGGCGACTTCAGAGCTATAGAACTGTATAGCAGGAAGAGGCTTGCAGCTGCTACCTGTTAGAACTCTCTAGAATGAAAGGTGGCCCACAAAATACCATAGTTTTAAGGGTTTGCCTCAGATCTGTCCTCAGCCCATAAGCACCACAAACAACTCACAAACTGGCCCTGTCTGCCTTATCCCATCCTCATCTGCTACCCTTCTAGTCACTTTTGATCAGCAGTTACCTGAGAATAAAATGCTCTCCTCTAGCTGCCATGTCAGCAAAGACATTCCCCCAATCAGAGTTCTCCCCATGAGAACCCAGGGCCCTTGGGGTTTACCAACACCCCCAGATACAGGGGGTGGATCCAGGTTTCCTTTGGGGTTTCTTTGGGATCTCTGCAGGCTCTGTGGGATCCACAGCAAGGCAGCATGGGACTCTGGCCAAGTGCTATTGAGTTGGAATCCTAGGGACACCTTGGAATCTTGCTGTGTGTGCCCAGGCAGGTCCCTTCCCCTCTCTGGGCTGGTTTATTATGGCCAGTTTTTCTTAGATTTGTCAGAAATCCAGGAAACTGGGTGTTGTAGATTGGCAGCCCCCAACCTTTTTGGCACCAGGGACCAGTTTCATGGAAGACAATTTTTCCATGGACAGAGGTTTTGGTGGGGGTGGGACAAAAAGTAGTAATGAGCTAGAAATGGCTGAGCCCCTTCTTACCCATGGCTAGAAAGTGCTGCTTGGAACACTTTGCATCTTCACACAGACACTGGGATTTATTGATTCCATAGACACCTTGTGTGTCAGAGCTGGCAAGGTCACCAGGGGCTACAATGTCGCATGGTAGAGATGAGGAAACTGAGGCCTCAGAGGAGTAATCAGTGGCAGAGCCAGGCTCCTCCCATCTACCAGCAACTTACCTTCCCCAAACCAGAGACTAATTTTGACCTTAAGACCCTGCCAAACCCTGGAGCTGAGCCTGGTGTAGGCTCTCAGCCAGGAATCCTGCTCTGGTGTTGCTGCAGAGTGGCCCCAACTCCAGGGATTCAACATACTTGCAAAGGGAAATGGAAGCACAGCAGGCTCAGTCTCAGCCCACAGGACCTGGAGACACCATGAGAAAATGCCATGACAGTGGCTAGCCTCAGCTCTCCCCCGCCCCCCCGCACCGCCTGTTCTGCTTGCCCCACAGGACCACAGAGGACCAAGAGAGGCAAGGCAGGTGCAGGGCTCCATGCGCACTCAGGTTTGGCGGCTTTGCAAGGGCCGACCACAGCCACCACTCTAGCACTGCTGCCCACAGCAATATTTAGATCCCCCCCTACTATCTCAACTTGTAGAGCAAAACAGAGGTGAGCAGCGTGTGAACATACAGTGGCAAGAAACGTGTGTAAGGCAATCTCAGGTGTCGGGAGACTGTGATGACATTCCTGTGGTTAAACCAGGAGAGGAAAGCCCACTGGGCAGGTCTCTCCTGGTGAAGGAATGATGTGCCTTCTTGGGTCTTTCAGAATTCTTCACAAAGTGACACACTCAGGGCTCTCTATGCCTATCTCTGCCCCGACCCGACTCCCACTACTGCCAGGGACAGCTCTGAACACCTCAGGCTAAGAGTCTGGTGAGAAGGACTTTGCTGGGTAGCTGTCCTGTGTAACATTTATTGTACTTAATGAAGCCCCCAGGGTCTCTCTGCCCTTGTCCTGGGCCACATCCTCCTCTTCATCTTTGCAGATAAAAGAGCAGAAGTCAAGGGGACAGTATCACAGAGCGAGGGGGGTGCATGGGGAATGCGCTGAAGCCAGGGATGAAGCAGCGATTCCCACCGGCCCCCGCCTTCCCCAGACCACCTTGAATTCTGCCCTGGACCCTCCCCTGGCCTCAGGAATGGAGGCTTCTGCCATTCTTGATGATGCAGAAGGTCTGAGATCTAATCATCAGTTTGAAAACAAACAACTCTTCTAATTGACACATTCTGTTCTCTGCTCTGGCCCTGAGACCCAGCAAGATCCTGGCAGCTGCCCTAGCTGAGTAGGAGGCAGCCTGCAGCCTCGTCTGTCACCAGGTCCCTGTGGGTTTGGGACCACCACGGTCTTGAGACTTAGTCAAAGCAGTCTGAGGGGCTACTCCTCTTTCCTCGTGGCCCAGTTACTGGGTGTTCTCGTATTTCAGGTATCTAATCAGTCTGCCCGGAAGCGGCAATGTGTCTAGGAGTTTTATACGGTATTTCCCAATGGCCTTTCGAACTCGCAACCGGCAAAGGTGAGCCAGAGGTCTTGGAGGTTCTGGAAAAGGGAGGGAAAGAGAGACACTGATTTGTCATTTGCAATTGCAAAAGGTGCAAATCTGTGACCTCCAATCTATAGGAGGTGCCCAGCTGACAAGGTAGGAAGGGGTGTGGGGGGGTACCTGCAGCTGGTAACCCAGGCCCTGCCAGCTAATGAGACCTGGCAAGCCCCTTCCCATTTGTGACCTTTCCCACCTTGCCCAGGACCTCTCCTGAGACTGCCCCATATGTCATGCCTTCGGCATTCCATCCTCCTTTCTCTCCACACACAACCTGGGCCCCCAAACACAGCCTTAGTGATGAGTCAGAGGGTCTGACCTCTTTAGTGCCCCCCATGCATGAAATTCAGCTCCGAGATCCCAGTTGTGCAGAGTGGTCAGGGTAAGGTGGCATGTCCAGAATCCCAGTCACTCAGTGGAATTTTCTCAGCTGGGGATGGGGAGAGGGAGGAGCAGGGACTAATGCCTATAGGAATATGGCCATTTAGTTCAGCCCTGGATACAGGGTTGAATACAGGGAAGGTATTTGTTGGATCACAGAATGTCACTCATTCATACATCCACCCATTCATTCATTCATTCATTGAACAAAGCACACGCTGAACCCCTTAGCTGCACCCTCCCCTGTATGGGCTGGAGCACAGAGGCGCCCACTGAGGGGCTTTGGGCAAGGGCCACACACCAGATGGTGCCCTCTAAGTGGGGTCCTGAAGGGGTTGGCAGGAATTTGCCAGGTGAGAAAGGGAACCAAGGGCATCCCAGGCAGGGAAAACAGCAAGGGCCAAGCCCAGGACGTCATGGCAAGCCTGGGGGAGAACAGGAGAGTAGAGGGTATGGAGGGAGGGTTGGGGGCTAGAGCACTGCCTAGCAAGGCAACCATGTGCCTGTCACTATGTTTCTAATCCTTCCTCTGCTCTTAGAGCTCACTTAGGACAGATCTCCCCTCTAGGGAGCTTAGCACAGGGCTCCTGGTAGGCAGAGGATATGGAGCCACAGGGCAGGCTGGCCAGTCTACAGGCTCTGAGTGCCACTTCTCAGAGCCTCTGTCTGCCCTTGTTCCTAGAATAACGGCATCAATATCACACCAGTAAATGAGAGAGCTCTAAAGTGGAAGGTAGCCTTTGAAGTAGACAAAATAAGCATTGGTCAATGATTTGTTCCATCCGTTGATAAATGTTTACGGCACACTAAAGGTCTCTGCAGAAGGAAGGCAGGAGGAAGGGGCATATGGGTAGGACAGACATCTAGGTGTGAACCGCTCCACCCTCTAGTGGCTGAGGATGGTGCTGACAGCAACCAGTAGGTTTACAGTGAGTGCATCCAGAGCTGAGCCCCGGTCAATGGGCAAGTCAATGCCTCCCTCCCTCTGTCGCTGCTCCAGTAATTTTGCCAAAGGCCTCAGTTCAAGTGTTTTCTAGGCATCTGTGCCAACAAAAAACTCTATAGCAAAGTTTGGGTTCAAAGAGTGTGGGGAACTTGGTGAGTCAGAGTTGGGGTACAGGGGGTGGGAGGCACCGAGGCAGCAGTCTTACCTGAGGACCTGAGCAGTGGTGGAAAAAAAGTCACCTGCTGCAGGCCAGCCTCTTCGCTACTCAAGTGACAAACACTTGGTCAGACGGGACTGTGTCCCACAGAGCCACAGAAGGCACTGGGGTAGCGTTCCCTGAGGCCTGGGCCTATGAGTCAGGTGGGGGGACTCTCCAGCAGCAGCAGCAACTGTCCCTACCTGCCTTCTCCTTTATGACAGCCCAGTCCTCGAAGCTGTCAATGTGTTCCTTTAGCCTTGAGCAGAGTTGCACATTGCCCACGTAGTCCAGAAGAACATCGATGATGGGCCCTGCCCAGCGGCTCACCTCTGGGGCAGACAGGATCTCACAGAACTGAAAGAGACCACATGCGAATGGAGGTGTGCCCAGAACCAAGGGCACCACCTTAGCGAGCTCATCCTGAAGGGGGAACCTGAGGCCAGGGAAGGCAGGGGGCGTTGCCAAGCACAGACACTGGGCATACCCCAAGCTCGGACCCCCTTCCACAAATCCATCTTCCGTAACCCAGGCCTCTTCTCAACACATGCCTCCTCTGCCCAAAGTGGAAGATGGGCAACTTGGACAAATCACATCCCTCTTGCTGAGCCTCTCCTCCTTGTCTATAAAAGAGGCATACAAAACTAACTTCACTGGGATTTTTTAAAAATGGGAATGAAGGTAGTATGAGCACAAACTTCTTTGCACATAGTAGGCAGCCTGTATATGATGGCCACTAGCCATCATGATTATTTCCATGACATGAGAATTTCTAACTTCATTTTAAGTTTTGACTTTTAAAGCAGCAACAGTCTCTGAGTCACTGGCTTTCGGCATCTCGCCCAACATACACCAGCCCTGGTCCCCTTTGATGTCCTGTTCATTATTATCACATTCCACGTGTAGGTGTGCTGGAGGTGATGAGCCCCTCAGTTTTGCAGTTTCCCTCAGTCCCCTTCTCCATCTTAACACGCTGGATCAAAATAAGGATTAAATATTTTAATTGTGCATATGCACCATTAGGATCTTCAGCCTCTAAAGTGTGCTAACCCCCGGCTCTGCTGCCTCCACATGGTGCTAACTCCTAGCGACTGGGAGACTTCCTCCAAAGCGCCTTAACCACTAACCCACACTGCCTCTGAAACACGTCAGCCACCGTGCTCTGCTGGATCCAAAGCCATCCATACACCTGTCAAAGTGTGTTAACCTGTAGTCCGCGCTGCTTCCGAGGAGTGTGAACCCCCACGCCCCGAGGAGAGCTCCCTGACGCCCACCTGGACCACGCCTGGCTCCTTGCAGCTGGCTGGCATGTCGTTGAACCTGCTGGAGGGAGGCGGGGCGGGCGGATGCGGGCCGTTGCCATAGAGGCACGAGAAGCAAGGCTCGCCGTTGCAGCCAAGGTCCATGAGGAACTTCAGCAGCGACAAGCACTTCATGGAAAACATGATGGTGGCGGGAAAGGCGGTGGGGTGCGTGGCGATGTAGGCGTCGATATTGGCGCCGTGGTCCAGCAGCAGCTGCATGGTTCGCAGGCAGCCGTGGCGGATGGCCACGAGCAACGGGCTGATGAGATCGCGGTTGGGGTCGGCGCCTGCGAGCAGCAGCAGCTCCGTGGCGTACACGTTGTTGTTAACCACAGCGAAGTAGAGCGCGGAGCTTCGACGGTCCTCGTAGAGGCGCGCGCGCTCGGGCGCCAGCGGCGCGTTCACGTCGAAGCGCGCGCCCAGAAGCGCCTCAAGCACTTCGTCGTTGTTGCGCTCGGCCGCCAGGTGCAGCGGGCTGATGCCGCTACGGCGCACGCGCGTGCGGCTCGTCACCGGCAGTAGCATCTGCACGATCCTGCGGGGCAGAGCACGAGGCACACGCACGTCACCGCACTGGAGAAGGCGGGCCTGCAGCTATCCCCTCTTTACATGTAAGGCAACTGAGGTTCGGAGAGTTTCACCCACCTTCTCAAAGTCCCAAAGCCAGTAAAGGACAGAACTGGGTTGCAAACCTAGAACCCTAGCTTAGTAATCTGGAGGAACTGACTGGAAGGCCCCCAGACCCAGTGGATGTCCCGCCTGGCCTGCTCCCTGCAGGAGACAATAGAGCCAATGGCGAAGTTTGGAGCTAGACCCCTTGCCCTGCTCTGGGGAGTATGGACAGGAACAGACATATCCCAGAGCTCATCGTGTGCCAGGACACTTAGAAAGGCTTTAGGAACGAGATTTGGTTTAATCTTTACAATAACCCATAAAGCATGTCTCATGTGTCATTATTCCCATTTTGTAGATGAGAAAAATTAAGGCCATATGGTAAACCAGGATTTGTGTCCTCCTCCGACTTCAGCATTCAGCTGTCCTGCATCCCTGTCTTGCTTCCCTGGGTTCCTGAGAAACCCAGGGGACAAATGTGTCTGCCCTAACCACTCCTGCCCCAGGATTCGTCAGCCTGCTGTGACCATGAGGTCACTTGCTCTCCTCTCCTAGGAGTCTCAAGGCTCCCTCTCCTGGAGGCTTCTCCTTAGCTTCTCTGCCTTGCCTTTGACGTGATAGCTTACTCAGCCACCACTAAGGCTGGAGCTCCCTGAAACCCCTGGTTCCTCTCTTTCCTGAAGACTTGGGCATTGATTTCAGCATTTTACCTACATTAATCTGTTAAATCCCCCCCCTACCAGTAGCCCTCTGAGGTGGGCACTAATATTATCCACATTTCACAGGTGAGGAAAGGGAAGCCCAGAGAGGGTTTGTAACTTCCTCAAGGATGCACAGCCAGTGAGTAATGGAGCCAGGATTTGAACGCAGGCAGTCTGACCACTAGACTACACTCTTAACCACTTCTCTACTTCTTGTGTGAGTCAGGGTGACAGCTGATATGCTGTGGGTTTTCGCAATCTTCACAACATGTTAATCTGCCTGCCCCATTTCACCTTCCTTGCACCCCCAGGGGTAGCCAGAGCAGTCCTGTGGTCATCATTTTAATACTTGTGGCTCAGAGAGCTGAAGTGACTAATTAAAGGTCGTAAGCAGCTCTGAGGGCTTGACCCCAGGACTCTTGGCTCCTTGTCTTTGCTCTCTTTCCCTAGACCCCTGCCGTCAGCAAGAACAAGCTCTTGCCACCAGCATGATTCCAGACCCTAATCTGTCCAATCCTTGCTGACAAGTGACCTCATAGCCTAGTATGGGGTTTCAAGGAGTGGCTGAGATGGGGAAGCAGGTGCCACCAGGCCCATTCCCACGCCTCTCCCCTCTTGGCACTTGGGCTTCCCTCTGGCTTCCTGGAAATCTGATGCCAGCGACCTCCTGCTGGGATCTCAGTGGAAAGTGTTATTATTGTTAGTGACTCTGTGTTTGGCCAAAATCTGCCTCTAAAACCTCAAAAGGAAATTCACACACCCAGGGGGGCTAATTGCCTCCTAATTTCTATTTGTGCAAGCATGGGAGGCCTGACCTTGCTCTGCAGAGGTACAGGTCAAAGGCAGGGCTGGGGCCTCACCCTGGATGGCGGCCATCACACACAAATACTCTGTTAACAGCCGTAACGTGCCCAAGCACGGGAAAGAACAGTGAGAGGGGCTGCCCTGGGGCCGCCGGCCAGATGGGGCTGGTATCTCTGACAGGTCGCAGCTGGTTTCCATCAGTCCCCTACAAACCAAGGGAAAGTGGCAAAAATGTGGGCACTTGGCTGGGTGCTGCCTAGGGTCCCAGAAGCATCATCTCAATAATGCAGTGAATCCTCTTATTGTGGCCCACTCCTGGGGGACTTAACCTGTCAGGAAGTGAGTATGTAATGCTGGACAGGCTCAGGAGATTAGAGTGCCCAGCCCTTCCATTTTATAGAAGCTGAAACTGAGGCCCAGGCATGGGGTAGGGAAGAAAGTGAGGTTGGATAGAAGGTGATGGTAAACTAGGACAGAGTGTAAGTGTATGGACATCCAGAGCTGGCCTTCCCATGACAGTCCCTGATCTTGACCATGTGAATGGCCTTACTGGCAGGTCCCTGCTCATGATCATTCCTCTCCCCAACCTATTTTGTGGGACAGTGGGGAGGAGGACAAAGGGGCAGCCCCACCAAAGAGGCAGCTTGGGGATCTCAAAGTGCTTTTGCTCAAGTTGCTCCTTATGAAGAGGAACAAAGGTGATCATTTCCCAACAGAACCCTACATGTCTAGGTCTCCCTACCCTTTCCCTGTCTACTCCCCAGTCCTAGGGCTCTACCAGACCTAGTGTGACAGCTCAGTGCATATAACAGGCTGCAGAGTCATCTCTGACCTTGGAACTCAGACCTGATAACTGGGCCCCTGCCTTGTTTCTGGGACTGACCAGTAACTGAACCCCACTCTCCTTCCCCTAGGCCATGGCTTTCTGCCCATGTTTCCTTGAGGCTGCAACCTTGCCATGTCACTTATCCCTGGCTCAGCTGTCTTGCCCACACCCAGCCCAGCAGCAGGGAATTGGGAGAGAGCTTTTGGCCAAAGCAGGCTGTCCTTAGTAGTATGGGGTCCAGCAGTGTGGTGTCTCCTGTCTAGTGAGCCTAGGTTATATACCAGCACTGGGCTATCTCAGGTGTATGACTTAACCTCTTTGAACCACCCTAAAGCAAAGGGATAATTAATCAGAAGGATAGCAGTGATGGTGATGATGATGACAATGACAGCTATAGCCACCGTTTATTGCACCCCTGTCAGTGGCTGTGATTTTGCCCTTTACCTTCCTAAATAATAATTATAATGACATTGATGAGAACCTACTATGCGCTAGGCACCATTTAAGGCACTTTGCACATTTACCTCATTTAGTCCTAAAATGCCCCATAAGCTGAGGATTTAATGTCATTTACTCATTTATTCATCTCACTTATTCAAAACAACCCAGCAAAATGGGACTGCTAGACCCAGATTACAACCTTTAACAATTTAATAATATTTTTCATCAGAAGTGCTTTTGAGGATAAAATGAGATCTTACACATCATTCTGATTGGCGTGCAGTTGGCAGTCAGTAAATAGTGGCTATTGGTATCTTGACCACCACGGGGATGATTTTTCATGATTGTATCCCACTGCCCTGGCTATATCAAACATGATGTTCTGGGCCACTAGGTCTCCATGGTCTGACCTTTGTCAGCCTTCAGTATAAATTTGGCCAATGGACTTGACTTTCACATGAGAACCAGTCACCCACAGATGGCTTTGCTACCAACACCTCTGAGGCTCACTTTGCAGACCTGCCTTGTTTCTATGATATCTTGAGCTCTGAGCCTCCGTTTCCCTTTTAACTAAGGGGGTTACTAACTTGTTTATGAATGAGCTTTACAAACTGTGTTTTAATGTTTTAAATAGTCTCTATTTGCCTCATTCCAGAAAGAATTTTAAGTGGCTTGCAAAGATTGATATAATATAGCAAAAGTGATATAAATTGGAAGTAAAAGAGAAAGAATATGTAAAAACAAGGGGGATGTGAGGCCTGGAATGCAAGTCTGTGTTTTCTGTTGGCTCCAAAAGACCCAGACTCTGATAAACTGGCTCTCTCCATGGGCTGCATGGCCACCTGTACAGCTTCTAGAAACCCCAAAGCCTCGGCCATAGCCCAGACCACTTATATCCCAATCTCCAGTGGTGAAGCCAAGGCACCAGGAGTTTCAGTGATCCCAGGGGTTCCAATGTGCAGTCCAGGTTGGGAACTGCTACTTTTGGTGCTGTTATTCTTAGGACCATCTGTTCTTCCCTAACTCACTTAGTTTCTTAATAAATCTCTCTTTGGTGTTGATCTTTGATTTCATAAGGTGCTTTGCTAAACTGGAGATGAAAACAGAGAAACGTGTGCCCTAGAGGTGACTAAGATGTGGGGATCCTAGGGCCTCTTTCTCAGCCACTCCTGAATGTCACCCCTCTGGGCAACGTGCTGAAGAGAAGGCATCATATGGCAAACGGCACTGTGTGCCGCCTTCCATGCCATGGACGGGCAGGGTGTTTTGGCAGGTGGCAGAATGTGGAATGCCTATGGAATGTCACATCAAATCCCCAGGCAGCCTGGCAGTCTAGGGGGAGGTCAGTGTGCAGTGGGAGAGGGCCTTTTGTGCCACAGGCTCGGGAAGGGAGGGAAGAGCTGGAGGTTTGGTGGCCCTGGGCCCTGCCAGGTGGCAGAAGCTGCTGGGAAACAGGCTTTAGCCCTTTGTTGGGTGCCCTCAAAAAGTAGCCCAGCCCCTCTCTGCTTTGGGGAACAGAGGGAAATGGGCCTGGGAGCCCAGGGTGAATAATCAGGGAAGTGGCCTTGGGAATCTGTGTGAATCCAAAATGGGAGACTTTGGGGGAACAGAAACCATTTATACAGTGGTCCCAGACAGGTCCCACCTTGCTCCCTGGTCATCCCTAAGCACACCAGTATACTTTCAACTTCTCTAGTTGGGGCCAGACTTTCAATGTGTGGGTCCACTCAAAGGCAGCCCAAGTGGCAGTCCCAGCTCTGCCACTATCTGAAAGGCCATTTCCTATTTCTGACCTCAGTTTCCTCCTCTATAAAATCAGGGGCTAAATTAGATCAATGGTTTCTGAAGCTATGGACTAACTATATCTGGTTTGCTCAGGAAATTTTTCTTTTCTTTTCTTTTTTTTTGGCAGTTTTGGCCGGGGCCGGGTTTGAACCCGCCATCTCCAGTATATGGCCAGCACCCCACCCTACTCCTTAAGCCACAGGCACCACCTGGGAAACTTTTCAAAGAGTCAATTGGGCTCCTTCTCTCCTGGAAACTCTGGTTCATTCAAGGATATGGCATTTAAAAATATCCCAGAGTGACTCAAGTATGCAGGAAAGTATGGGGCAGCAGGCAGGGAGATTTTCAAGGTGCAGCCCCTTCCCTCACATTCACGCTGGATCTCTTGGGGATCAGGTTCAAGGTGAACTGCTGGGATCAAGCTCCAGGTGAACTGTGTTTGCCCAGCTCTGATCCTGGACACTACATGGGGCTGAAGACAAAGGTGCCATCTTGCTCCTCCCCACTGCCTCACTTGAGTTGCTTTCCTCCCTCCATTGGTTTAACTGAAAAATGACAGAATGTACTCTGCCTACACAAGAGAGGGTGAGCACAGAACTACTGAGCACCCCCTAGATGCCAAGTGCTCTGCTAGGTACTTCCTTTCCAATCTATTAGTTTGTATCCATTTTACTAGTCTTCATAGAAAGCCCAGGTAGCCGCATAACAATCTCCCACTTTACAAAAGAGGAAACTGAAGCTCAGAAAGGTTAAGCAACTTGCCAGTGGCCTCAGCAGAAATTCAAACCCAGATCTGTCTACCTCGTAACCTGCTGTCCTGGCCGGAGAAGGCTGAGTCCCTCCTGTGTGTGCAGCGTGGGCTGCAGAGGGCATCTTTGGTTTACGTGTGCAGGCAGCCTGCAGAGGAGGGCCTGGAGCTCCTAGGGTTGGCTGTGGATCCTTGAGTCTCCATTTCATCATCTGAAATATCACTGTCGCCCCCACTTCCCTCTGCCTTAGTGAAGACAACAAATATTCCTGTAACACACACAGGCTGTTGTTCTTACTCTTCTCCCTGCCTAGAAGACTGAAGTGTCTTTCCCAAAGTGTCATCTTAGGTGCATGAGATGGGATTTTAGGTGAAAAGGGTATTTTTTATTAATAGTAAATTAATAAATATAACATTATAATGTATGATAAATGCTTCTTTTCTAAAATAAATCTATCGTAAGTAAAGAACTTATTTGAAGGAAAATACTAATCAATGAAAGTATAAGATGTCAAAAATCAGGAAGAAAGTCTGTGAATGGCCAAAGTTTGGGAAACACTATTCCAGTGGAAGGAGTCTCATCACTCAGGTTTAAGTTTCTGGAGGTGGCTGGTTATAGGGCAAGTCTCTGGACCCTGAGTCTTAATGTCCTGCCCTGTAAAACGAGAATCCATGCCCACCACACAGTGGTGAAGCCCACAGAGGGAACAAATGAGTGACACTTTAGAAGTTACCAGGCCCTGTTCATCCTTGGCAGGCAACCAGAGGTCCTCCTCTGCCCAGTTTTTCATGACTGTTCCCCAGCAGTGTGGCTGGGGAACAAATGGGGTTGGAGGTAGGGCAAAGGTCCCTGGCTTGTCAATCTGCCTGTTTCCAAGGTGTAAATATTCCCACCACGGCAATGTGAGGTCAGTGAGCGTGGAGTTGGGATGAGATGTGCATGATGGTTCGCATGAGCTGACACGAGCCGGCTCTAGAACACCTCTGCATCCAGTCCAGGCTGGTCTCTCTCCCACAAGACCACCATGGAGCTCGGCTCTTTCATTGTGTCCTGAATTCATCATGTTCATCCTCCCTCCCACCAGATTGAGCCTCAGGAACTTACGCTTCTCTCATCTCACTTAAAGTACCCAGCTCATAGCAAGCACTCAGCCGAACACTGTGAGCTGTTATTATCTTTGGTGCTATTTGTATTATTGTAGGCATTCCCTGCATGCTTGCTAATCGCCTGGGAGGTTGTCTTTGCCTCCCCTTCTGCCTCTGAAAATATTCATTAGTTGGACTTTTTGGGTCCCACGAGTAGAATTCTTGCAGATGTGACATTTATATAGCAGGTGGGTTCCTGCCACCTGTAAGCTACGTGACGTTGGGCAAGTCACTTAGCCTCTCTGTATCTACTTGGCTTCCTCATCTAAATAGCAGAGATAATAATATCCACCACCACAAACTGTTAAAAGGATTCAATAAATTTTATGACATAAAATCCAGGAAAGCGCTACGAAGTGTTTGCTATTATTATTGTTTTTGCAGTTGTTAAAGGCACTCCCTCCTTGCTTGCTAACTGCAGAGAGGCTTTCCTCTTTTCCAACAGAAAAAGAACCTCTCCCTGGCCTTCCTAATCCTGTGGGCAGGACACTCACAACAGGCCTGTCCCTCCCCGCCCACCCCCAGTGTGGGTCCCAGGAGAGGGCGGTCTGTTCTGACCTGCAGTTGCCCTTCTTGGAGGCCATGTGCAGTGGGAGCAGCCCGTCCTTGTTGGCCTTGTTGGCATCGGCGCCCTGAGACAGCAGAAACTCCACCACCTCCTCGTGCTCGTTCTTGCAGGCCTCATAGAGGGCAGACGCATTATCACTGGCCTGTGTGTTGATGTCAGCGCCTGGTGAAGGGAAAGCAGGTCCGTGAGTGATCTGATGTCCACCACATGCTGGGTGCTGCTGTGCTAACTACTCTGATGCCTTGGATCTTTAACAACCCTTAGGAAGGAAGAGCCCACCCAGGATGACCCCCAGCCTCTTCAGCAACGTTAGAGACCCAGGGTCCTGCCAGCCCAAGCTGAGGCCTCTTAAAAGCTAAAAGCAGCCACAGTGATACTGGTATTTACTGAGTGCCTACTACACGCCCGGCACTGTGCTTTGCACGTGCTAACTCTGAACCTGCAACATAACTCTGTGACATCTATTCTTATTTCCATATTATTGATGATGACACTGAATCCCCAAATACCAAATCATGTAGCTCAGAAACGTAGAGCCAAACTTGAACCCAGATGGGCTGATGGCAGAGACCATGCTCTTAACCCTCACTCCACATAAGAGGGCCCCGCTCTGCCCTGAGAGAGGCCTCCCAGGTCTAGGAGAGTAACAGCCCCTACTAAAGGAAAACCTCAACAACTTTACTAACTGGGATTTTTCTGCCTTTTTCTCTGCCTTTCACTCCAAGGAATAAGAGAAGAATTGCTTCCTGTCTCCTCTGAAGAAAACACTAAGCCATGCTGCTAGGAAGAGGGACAAGCCTTGCGACAGTCACCTTCAGCCTAGTCTCCTACACCTTCTGCATCTCCTGGGGTGGGGGGAGGGAGAGTACTGATGTACACTCGCTTCCTCTGCAAGACAAGAGTTCACCAGTCCTTTCTTGTTCTGGAAGGAAATGGAACTAAGATGCTATGTGATGTCAGTGAGGGCTTAAACGAAAAGCATCTGCTAACCACAGCTCGCCTTTCTGAGCACTCTGCTTATCTCAGGCTCTCTGGCAATTTTTTCTTTTTGTTGATGGTGGTACTGATCTGTGGCCTAGTGAAAAGAGTACAGGCTTTGGTGATGGATGAGAACAAGTTCAAGCTTCTGTCTCATTGTTCACAAGCTCTGTGGCCTCTGACAGCTTTTATGAGGCTCAGCTTTCTCGTCTTTTAGCCAGGAGTAATAGAACCCACTCCTTGGGGGCTACTGCAAAGGGTTAACAGGACAACACAACTATAGCTCTCAGGGCAGTGCCTGGCACAGGGAAGGTGCTCAGTAAATAACCAATTGTCCAGGGAGGAGAGAGCCAGGCTGGTTCTGTCTTCTCCCTGAGCTAGAAAGCTGCTCTAATACGGGTCTCAAAGTCAGACTCCCTGGAAGGCCTGGACCCTGCCAGCAAAGCCGCCTGCTTGTACAAGAAAAATATTTAGATTGGAAAATGGACTCAGCCCATGAAGAGAACAGACCCTGACTCAGGGTCGGCAGGAGACCTGGGCAGATGTTTGGAGTTAGTGGGGTCACTCTCGCCCGCTGAGCGTGCTGCCCTTGGTCCAGCCTTCTGGCCTGGGCTCCCAGGACCTGCCTGTGCCCCTTTGTTCTTACACAGGTCGGTCCAGATTTGTCCCTGTGCAGGGAAGAGCCTTGCCTCTGTGTTCATGACTGCTCAGCCACGTGCTGACTTCCTGGATGCTCACCTGGGTATAGTCCCACGCTGGTAACTCTTGTAGGCAGAGGTGGTGTGGCAGAGTGGAGAGTGCAGTTTGGAGTCAGCTGGCAACAGGTCAGAACTGAGGTTCTGACTGTGACTAATTAGTTGACCTCTCTGAACCTCAGCCTCCTCTTCTATAAAATGGGCCAAGGACACTGTCTACCCTATGGGGCTATGGAGGAAACTTAATTGACCTAATCTGTGTTCTTGCTTAGCAGACCCTGAATAAATTATACCAATTCAGCCTCAAGGTCTGAATCACCTCTGGACTTACCATTGCTAGACGGAGGGCATTTCCCTTGGAGAGAGAAAAGAAATTAAAGGCTTTCTTGGGGGGGAGGTGGGGATCAAGATATAATTTTTTTTAACCAAAAGAACATCTGTCATGTCCCAGGGTCTTTTACTACCAGGACATCATAATGAGGCATATTATTTTATTTTCTCCCATTAAGACTTTTCACAGGCAAAGACCTGGTTTCAAATCCCAGCTCTGCCACTAATTTGCTGTGTGACCCTGGACAAATCACTTTCCATTCTGACCCTTGGGTTCGTCACCTATGAAATGAAGAGGTGACTGAAGTTCCTCCTGGCCCTGAAGCATGATGTGATGGAAAGAGAAATAGCTGGGCTGTCAGGAGAGCAAGAGTCTGGCTATTTCTACCAAGGATTTGCTATGACTATAGATAAGTCACTTCCCCTTTCTGGGCCTCAGATTCATCATTTGTAAAACGATGGCTACTTAGAAGTCGCAAACGTGGTACATGTGCCACTCACCCCATGTTTAGGCTTGTTGGCACGTGTCACTAGTGGAGCACAACACTCTTCCCACTGGTCCTAGACACAGCCTCCAGGAAGATGCTATCACTCCATCACTGTGTCCACAAGATGACACCTAAACTTGCCTTCCCTTAGAGCTGACCTCTGAGGTCCTTCCCAGCTGTGCCCCTTGGGGACTCCATGACCCTAGGGACCCTTAGCTACTTACCATGCTTGGCCAAGAACCTCAAGGCCTCCAGCTGCCCGCTCTGGGCTGCCACAAACAAGGGGGTGATGCCGTAAGCATTCTTGGATTCCACCTTGGCACCTCCATTCACCAGGATCTCAATGACCTCCAGGTCATTGCGAGAGACAGACTCATGCAAAGCTGTCCAGCCTCGGTTGCAGCGGTGGTTGGTGTCGGCGTTGTGCTGCACCAGAATCCTCACTGCCTCTACATTCTTGCGCTCACAAGCTGTGCCCAGGGGAAAGCATGATGGTCAATGGATGTGACCAGCCAAAAAACCATTCATTTGTCCATTCACTAATTCATCCATCAGCTATTCATTCAACAAATATCCATTGATCAGCATTATGTTCCAGTCCCTGCATTGAATTTAGGAGATATGACTAAAAGGGCTAATAATGCTAATATTAACAATAATACTTCCGGATATGTATGTAGTACTGCTTCTTTGCTGTGTTCTCTGTCCTAAGCACTTAACATGATTAATCTAATCCTCCCAACTGCCCCTAAAGGATGCAGTCTTGTTATCCCCTTTTGCAGATGAGGAAGGTGAGGCACAAGAGAGGGTGAGTGACTTGCCTGAGGTCACACAGACAGTAAGTGGCAGAACTAGAGTTCAAACCCAGTGAGTCAGGGCCAGAGTCTCTGTCCACTGGAGTGTTCCAAGATGTCCCTGTCATCTCCCATCCAGTGTTACCTGCCTCAGTCCTCCATATTATCAAGGCTAGAAGAATCTTCCTAAATAGGGAGTAGACAGTGTCATACTCCTGCTCAAACCCCCACCTCCTTCCAAAGGCTACTCATTTAATTTGAGTTAAAATTTATCTTCTGAGAAGAGCTGGTCAAGTCTTTATCAACCTACTCAAACCTCCTTTATAGGCCTAATCTCTCTTTAGACTTCAAACACACCCTTGCTTCTGTCCAGAGTTATCACCAGGAAGCTGCAGGTGGTGTTGAGTCGCATGGGCACTTGTCCACATTACCAGCCCTGGAAGCTTCTCTGTGTCAGTGTTGGGGGGTGGGGAGGGGGCGATAGGTTGGTGTGACTAGAGGAGAGGGGAGGGGGCTGCCTGTGCAGTGTTTCAAACAGGATCAGAGGCCACACTCTCCACGCTCTGAGCCTTGGTTTTCTCACCTGTAAGATGGAAACAATAAAATCTTCTGGAGAGGATACTATCGGAGGCAGTCCAAGTAAGGTGCCAGCATGGTGTTTGGCATATCGTAGCAGCTTACATAACCCCCAGAACAAGCTCTGAATGTCCCGAGATAATGATGTACCAAGGAAGCCAAGGGTTTTCTTTTTGTCTAAACAGACATCACAGAGGTATACACTCTCTCTCGTGCCTCCTTCCCTTTGCCTGTGCATTTATCCTGTTCAGGTGCAGCTCAGGCAGCCCTCCTCTGGGTGCCCTGGTGCCCCTCACCCTTAATTCCCATGCAGCCTCCTGCCAAGCTCCTGTTATTGCCCCTTGGGATGGGAAAGCACAAAGGTATGGACTGTATTTTTCCAGATTTGAGACTTCAGTGTTCCACAGCATGCCTGGCCACGGGGAGGTACTTGGGAAGTGGCTGGTACATGCATGAATGAATAATTCAATTATATAAATTGTGCACATGGGTGGGGCCTACCCACTTGGTGGGTTATGCACTTATGGGAGCAGTGCCCCCCAATTGCCCGTCTAGGTTCTGGACTCTTCCTCAGAGAAGCCCACTCTGGGCAGGGGCTGGGGGTGCTCACCTTTGTAGAGTGGTGTTTCCCGGGACTTGTTGGAGATGTCAGGCTCTGCACCAGCTTGGAGCAGCGAGTGGAGGCAGTCCAGGTGTCCCCTGCATGTTGCCAAGTAAAGGGCCGTTTCTTCCTGCAGGGTGCGCTGGTCAATGGTTGCTGGGTATGCTGGGGAGGAAACAGCGGGAAATTCATGCAGGAGGAAGTATCTGGCCCTTCAACACAGAGCTGTTCCCCTGACTTCCTCCCAATTCCAAGGACAGACATGTATAATAGCATCGTCTGAAATTTACCAACCACAGACTGTATCCATCTTACCCTTCCACAGGGCTATGTCAGCTTCCTGGTCATACAGATCCAGCTCAGATGCCTCCTCTTCTGCAAGCCTTCCCTGACTGAGCCCCTCCCCCTCTGAATGGTCCTGCCCTTCTGGTGCACTCCCAGCAGTCATTGCTGGGAGCTGGATGTCCTGTGTGCTATTTCTTGGAGTTTGGGGGCTATTGGGGGGGTCTGTGCTGCTAGAGGGCAGAGGTGACACTTGGATACAGGTAGATGTGACCCATCTGAATCTGGTTCAGGAGGAAGGTAGGTCTCATAGAGGAGGTTATGACCGTCCCGGGATCCCACAGATGGTTGGGGACAGCCTTGGCTGAGCACAGGCACAGCTGCAGTATTTTTCACACCAAATCAGCCTCTGGAACATTCTGGAACAGGCTGGCAGAGCCTGTTCCTTTTCTAGGAATTAGATCGTCCTGTTCTGGGAGGCCTGGAGAGGGGGCAGCAGGGGGTGACTGTTGGGGGTATGTGGAGATAAGTCCCTTTCCCTCTCCCAACTTAGTGACTGACTGCCAAGCTGGGGTGATAGCCTTGCCTGCCCTCCTCACCAAGGTGGCTATGGGGAAAAGAACACAGAGCCCTTTTCCCTCTGCTGGCCACACCAACACCTGTGCTCACCTTGCTGCAAGACCTTCAGGCAGCCCAGCTGGCCATAGTAGGCAGCCTCATGCAACAGCAGCCAGCCCTCCTTGTTGGGCTCTGAGAGGTTCTTCCCTTCCTTGATCATGGCCCTCAAGGCCTCTTCATTGCCGTCCTTGATGGCCTTGAGCATGGGGTCCACAGGCCTGAGGGAGCAAGGGGCAGATAGTCTTGAAGAGCACGTAGGGAACCATGGGCCAGTGCCAGCTGTGGGGTCACTCAGTCCTGTTTGTCCCAGCTGGTTCTAGGACAAGTGGGCAACCCCCTATAGCCTGGAAGTTATTTTCCAAGGATCCCTCTGCCCCTGTGGCTTTCCATGGCTGCAGCTAATGTCATACAAAGATCATTTCTACCCAGTGCCAGCAAACAGTGCCAGCTTCCAATGGGATGGATAACTACTCACACAGGAGGTTTTGCAATAATGACATGCCTTCCCTGAGCACAGTGCACCAGTGTTTACTGAACAAGCCTACTGCCTGCCTCTGGGGGTCTGTCTGGACTTCAAACAGCTCTGAGAGGGAAGCATAGAGTCCCCAGAGAAAACCCTCACCACGAGCCTGTCTCTGGGGTCTTCCCATTCCCCTCCTTGCCCTATCCTTACTCCCAGTGCATGTAGCTGCTGAAAAGTTTAAATACTTGAAGGATTGATAAATCTGAAGCCTTTATAATTTAACATTTCTGAATGTCAAAAATATTTCAGGGCTAATGGAAGGTCATCTTCTTTGCTTGGCACATTGAAATAACTATGTTCATTGGCTGATGGACTTGTCAAGCTCCCTTCCCCATCCTTGGAGAGTCAGTGAGGACCACAACTCCTGTGACTCCCAAATGCATGTCTGGGGAGGGTTCTGCATACATAGTCCCATTTCCCAGGAGAAGAAGGTAAGGTGAGAGGTAGGCCTCGTTCCTGGGATTCCTCTCCCCCCACCCCATGGCAGGAACTAGGTTGGGCTCTATGAGTCTCCAGCACCAGTCCTTGCGCCTGCCCAGCTGCTTCCCCCAGTGAGAGCAGCACTTCCTCCTGACTCTCAGCCTCTCTGGTTATTAATAGCATCGGAGCGCAGATGCCGGTTAAGCTACGGACCCAGCAAGGACGATGGGAAACTGACCAGATAAATCCTGAAGTCCCCATCAACACCAATTCTGCCACCTTGACGAGTTCCACTTAGGAGCAACCAGAGCAGCCCCTGCTGGCATCAGGAAACGCCCCAGTGGGTTATCTGTCCCTGCCTCTGGTGGGCCCCCAGCTAAAGTGAAAGGGAGGAGGAGCGGCTATTCGTGTGGCCTTAGCAAGGGGGCGCGGTTCAGTGTCAGGAGAACCTGTCAGGATGTACCGCCCAGCTTGGGTGTCTCTAACTGCGGTGCAGAGACCCTGGCGCTCTCAGCCCCACACCCTGATGGCTTCGCGGTGAGCACAAAGTCCCTGGCCAGAAGGTGGGGGAGGTTGCTGAGGTGACAGCCTGTCAGAGACTAGCAAGCTGGACAAGACCCTAGAGGTCACTTTGTCCTCTCCGGCCTTCTCCTACAGAGAAGGAAGGCTTAGAGGGGACAGCAGTTCTTGAAGCAGTTGTGCTGAGACCAGAACTGGGTCTCCCTGTTCCAGACTGTTAACCCCATCCGCAGCACCAAGGAAGTGGGAAGCGGCAGGATTTGAAAAAGGCTGGGAAGGAGAAACTAAACGCTGGCCAATTGCCTCCTCCCCTCTCTGCAAAAGTAAGCAAGAAAATCAGGGTTCTGGCAATGGGGCCCTCGTTTTGCTTTTAGCTGCTTCCAGGGTCACTATTACAGGGGTAGAGAGAGGAAAGGAAGGCAATTATTTTGCAAGGACCCACTGGCCAAGTGCCCACATGCCAGGCTGACAGAACCCCTCCTGCAGCTTGGATTATTTCTGGATTTTACCTGGTACTTAACAAATAAAGGAAACAAAGCGAAACAGAAGCTGTGGTGTGAGTATTTGGGGCGTGCTCAGACCATGGTGAAGGTGAGGGGAAGGTGAGAGTGGGGCAGAAGATGACTCACCAGCCTCACTCGGAGCTCCCTGGGCCTCTGGAGTCTGAGCCCATCTACCCAGTCCCCTTCAGAGACTTGTTCCTTTCCAGCCTCAGAGCTGTGCAGGCCCCTTGCAGCACAAAGGCCTCATGCTGGGGACATCTGAGAGTCTGTCACAAGTGCTGCCTGCCTAGTAGTTCTTTGAGGACCGAAGTCTGTAGCCACCAAACCCAGCTCAGTAGGAACAGCTGGGCTTCAGGAGAGGACACAGCTAGGAGGGGTTTGCCTGGGAGCTGCCTCCATAGTGCCCCTCCTTGCCTTCCTGGGAGCTTCAGATCTGCTTCCCATCCCCCACCCTGCTGCCCTAGGTTGGAGAATGAGTGTGGCTGGTCTCAGGTAGGCAGGGGTCACTTACGCTGTCTGGGAGGTCTTGAATAAGCTGCTGCTGTATTTCTGCATGACCCCTTGGAACAAGCCCATGGGGGCTGGGGCCGGAGAGCTCTCAGGAGGCGCAGTGGACCTGGAGGGTGCAGAGCAGGAGTGAAAGAGGGAAAAATACTCTGCATATGAGAAGCGGGTCATGGCTGGAGGCAGGAATGAGGATGGAGAGAGCACAGGGGAGAGAGACTGACTGACAGACAGACACAGGGCTCTGAACCAAAGCAGATGGTCGGGTCCTCTCTGTGTGCTGGACACAGCTGCTGTGTCTCGGGATTATTTTTGGCCCTTGGAGGAAGCCCTGGGAGAGTTAAATGACCATATAAGACAACAATGAGGTTAACCTCACCACCACCCCCAGGGTCCCCCTCCTCAGCCAACCACGAGGGAGGCAGATACGAAGCAAGGTGACATTGTTAACCCATGGGGATGTGAAACATGGTCAGCAGCAGGTCCCAAGATGAAAAGGGCTCAGTCTCACAGCTGGCCAGGTGGGTTCCAAGAGGGCTGGATGAGGCTTCGTGGGGAAGCAGGGAACAGGGGAGCAAAGTGGAGAACCCCAGGTGTGGCTACATCCCCCACCCCACCCTGCCAGTTCCTCATTAGAGGATCATGCCCTCAGGTCAGGAACAAACAGTATAGCAATTAGGGCAAAAGGATGAGAAAAGAAGGTTGTCAGGGCCAGGGCTTGGAGTCAGGCAGATTCGAGTTCAAATCCAGGGTCTGGCACTCCGGAGTCATGTGATCCAGCACAAGTCGACCTTCTCTGAACCTTAGTTCCTTTACCTCTCAGATGGCATGAGAACAGCCTCATCTGGAGGGTGAGGATCAGAGCGGCTTGAACAAGCAACCGTGAGAAGTGCCCAGCAGAGTGCCAGGCATACACAGAGGGTGTTCGACACATATCAACCATTAATTTCAACGTCATTTCTCTTCTCTGAGCTACAGTTTCCCCACTCCACTGGACTGTTGTGAGGTGTGGCAGCCACTCCACGAATCTAGGGTTGGTCTAGAGTTGTAGTGAGAATCAGACATGTGGTCTCTGCCAGCTCCACCCCAGTAGGTCAGGCCTTGGCACCTGGACACCCAGCGGGCCCTGCCTTGGCGCCTGCACATTTCTGGGAGCTGCTGTGGGATTAAGGAAGACATTGCTAATGGCACCCCAATGGGCATGAGAACTGCTGCTATAACCTTAAGAAGGACCCACACCTATAGATTCTGGGTGCACCTCAGCAAGCCAGGGCGTGGTAGAAAGGAGGGAGGAGCAGAGAAAGGAGGGAGAACACTCTGGCCCCTCCACTCTGGCCCACTTTGGGCCGGTGGCCAACTTGGCCACCTTCACCACCCTCATCATTGTCACTCCTTCTGACTGTCCTTCTTGACCTCACCTTCTACTGACACTGAGTTGACCAAGATACCTGCCACATGTGTACCTTCATTTATCCGTGTTCATTAACTGTAGATGTGGGCACCAATGTTGCAGTCTTTTACAGGTAGGGAAACTGAGGCTTGGAGCAGGGCAGGAACTGCCCAGGGTCCTACAAAGCTGCTCAGTGAGTAGAGCAGAGATTCAGACTATGTCTGTGTGCCAGCGCTTCTAATGCCCCGCTCCTCCAAAGGCCTGGTCCCCAAGTCTGCCTGCGCTCCTAATGCCCTGCTGCCTCCGGGTCCCCACCTGCCTTTACATCCTCCCTCCAGTTCTACCCTCTGCACTGACAGGCCCTGTGACTTTGAACAAGCCCCTTCCCTTCTGTGCCTCAGTTTCCTCATTTGGAAAATGAGAAGGCAGGACCAGACCAGGGGTTTCTTCACAGCTTTTATAGCTGAGGTAGGGGCTGATTAACAAGGTCCCTGGGTAATGGCCACAGAGGTTCCCAGGTTTTTGTCACCATCATCCTTGGTCCATTGTGGCCTCTAGTTATATACTGTCATTAGAATATTTTTAGCAGGATAATAAGCATTGGCTAAGAAAAACCCACTACACCATTCTAAAACTAGGACCTATCTCTGCCTAATAATACCAGCAGCAGTGGTGTTGGGGACATGAGGCTGATGAAGCTGGAGGGAGGTGGTGGCAATGACAGCTCCTCAGAATTGTACAGGGCGAATGCTCACAGAGCCATGCCAAGCATCACCTCATTCCCCTCCTCCTGCTGCCTTGGAAGGAGGTGGGGGCTACTGTTTCTATTCTGCAGATGAGGACCCAGACTCACTGCCATGCAGCAAAGTTTCTCAGCTCTATCTCTGTCCCAAGCCCTGTGCTGGGGACTTGGGGACAGATCAGTAAGGTAAGTCTTTTTATGGGTCCTTGAGATGTTTAGAGGCCAGCAGGGTGGGACCCAAGGATACAAATGATTACAGAGCCACCAGGGAAGGGCTGAAGGGAGCCAGGAGGACTCGTTCTTGGAGGACTGGGATGGGAGTATATTCACTTGGTTTGGGGGCCCAGTCAGAGCAATTGCTGAGAGCACTGAGCAATGAGTCTCAGAGCTGCGTGGGGGGCCAGACCCCCTGACCAGCTTTCGTGCTTTCTCATCACCGCTGGAGGCCACACTTCCCCCTAGGCCCAGGGCAGGGGAATTCCCAGCAGAGCAAACCACCCGGGCTGAGTCATCAGAGGTGAGCAGAACCTGGTCCCGGGCAGGATGTGGGCGCAGGTCATGCCCTGGCAAAGGCCCAGGTAGGGTTCCTGTCCTTTGTGTGACAGCAGGCAGGTTCTAGGGTAGAGAGTATGTCACCATCATCTGATTCTGAAGTCTAGCTGGGCCCAGCATCAGACATACTCAGGCCCGGTGAGTGGAAAATGGGCAGGGGTGATATGCCCCCTAATTCTCAGTGAGCCAATGGATGCTGCTCTGTCAGAGTTGGTAAGAAGCCCAGACTGGCCCCTGGAAGGGAGGGATTGGGCTGGACCTGGCTGAATACAGGTGGCAAGGAGGCACCTGCTAATAGGGGAGGGAGATAATATATCTGAGAGTCTGCCCCACACTTGCCACCACGCCAGGGCTCTCTGTCCATTCTTCCATTCAGATGGAAGATTCTCACAGCAACCTGTGTCAAGCACAGATACTGTGGGCATAATGCCTGGCACACAGTAGGTGCTCAATCAATTTAAGTGGATGACATAAAACAAACAAAAGCCTTTGAAGGACTAAAACCCCATATGGTAATGTTTTTAGTCTAAGATCTCAAAACCCTAGAAAACCAGACCCCAACTCCCCCTGGGTAGAGAGAGGAAGAACTCATAGCATATAACTATCCCCCACCACATTCCTGCAGGCTCTCTGGAATCAGCCTCTCACCCATGACATCTGTTTCTCCCACCGCCTCCAGCCATCATCTCTGGACCGGCCAGAGAGGAATCACATGTGGAGAGCTGCAGCAAGTCTGCTTAAATAACCGTAGCTGAGATTTCACCAAGCATTTGTTATGTGCCAAGCAGTGTGACAGGCATTGGTACAAAGCATCTCATTTAATTCTCCAGTCCACTTTGTGAAGGGGATGTAATTAGTTTCCTTTGCAGATAAGGATACTGAGGCTTAAAGAGGTTCATTCCCTCTAGTCTGCATGATGAACTCCTATTCATCCTGCAAAGCCTACCTCCTTGATTAAGTGAATTGTCCCTCTGAAACTGAGCAAGCCCCACTGTTGTACTATCCCTGCTGGGTCATCGTGTACTTTTTAGCATTTACCTCATTAGACTTTGGGCTTAGGAAGGGCAAGGCCCATGCCTGATTCATATCCACGCGCTGGGAAGATATCTAGCCTATCATAAGCGCATAAGTATGAGCAGGTTGATTTCAGTTGTTTGCAGCTGTGCACACATCAGCCCAAGCAGTTCTTGCTTTGTATTTTCCTCCTCTGTTTTCTTAGAAATGTAACCTTAAATAAAATGCAGAAGTTTAAAGACTGTGAAGACCCAGCTTCCTGAACTCACTCTGGCTAGTCCATCCATGGTAACCCTGGGTTCCCCATGTCATAGGTACATGGACCCCACTTCTCCATGGGACGGAAAGCTAGTTCTGCCTCTTGGGAACCCTCAGGAGGCCAAAGCCTGGCAAATGATCCTCATGCACATTTCTCGTTGTAGTGGGAGAGAAGCAAATTGGGAAATGGCTTTAAAAAGAATTGTCCTCTGATGCTGGCTGCTGATCTGGCTTTCATTTCTAAGACCCCAAAGACACCACTGACTGCCTTTTTGGTCATGAGATGATAGTGGTAAATTATACTGCTAGAGCATTCCTTTGGTTTTTAAGTGCCTTTGTCAGCCTAAGAACATTTATTAGGCACCTATATCAATGCAGGCTCTTAGCTGGAATTAAAGATAAAAAAAAAAATCAACATCAGCTCTTTGTCCCCAAGGAGGTCACAGTATAGTTGGGGACACTCCCAAGAGGCCTTCCCAGGGTGACCCAGAAGCTTGTCTATGGAGCAGAGGCAGTCATGAGGTTGGAGCTGGGTACTCAGGTGGGGTGGAATGGGGGGTTCGATTCAGGCTGTGGAATGTAGGGATGGCTCCAACACTCACCTCATCTTACTTGCTTTTCCTAAGAATAGCACTAATGAGCACAGCAAGTTTTTTGTTATTACCACTGGGGGATAATGCCGAAGTTTAAAGACTGTGAAGACTGAGATTTCTTCCTGAACTCACTCTGGCTAGGCCATCCATTTGTTTTGGTTATTACCATTTGGGGGATAGGCCATTGGGACTGAGAAAGTAACTTTCCTAAGGCTGCACAGCCAGTAGGTGACAGCAGAAGAATTTGAATCTCCAATTTGAACCCGCTGCTGTTTTCACCCTGCTGCCTCTGTTCATTCCTTTATTCACCCATTCACTCATGCACAGCTATTCGGTGCTTGCCACGGGTC
This sequence comes from Galago senegalensis, assembly GCA_963575145.1. Taxonomy (NCBI): domain Eukaryota; kingdom Metazoa; phylum Chordata; class Mammalia; order Primates; family Galagidae; genus Galago; species Galago senegalensis. The sequence continues at coordinate 35,137 of CAUYTI010163312.1, forward strand.
AAGCACAGGGCTTCACGGGAAGGCAGACAGCTGTGAGGCCCCTGCCTTCATGGCATTGACAGGTTAATGGCAGAAACCAACAGATACATGAGAATTGTTAGTCATAGTCAGGGCCATTGCAGGAAACAGACAAGGGAGTAAGGGGGGGCAAACTCCTTGACCTGGGAGAGTGGTCAGGGTAGGAGGTGATATGTAATCTGAACAAGAAGGAGGGAGACATGTGGAGCCCCTGGGGACATGTGTGACATCCTGCTCCCAAATTTGCTCTGGATCTATACGGATGGAAACAGTGATATTGGAGGATAAAAGTGAACAAAAACTCTCGGGTCCTGCAGTCAACATAACACCGTGTCTGGCTGTGTGAGCACACTGTGTGTGTGGGTGTGGGTGGGAGGTAGATGTAATTAGGCCACTTCAAGGTGGGGGAGGAAGGAAACAGAAAGTGGCCTTTGCAGAATCAGCAGAGCCTGGTTAAGCATCTGAACTTTGGAATGGGACACACTTTGGTTCAGTTCCTGGCCATGCTGTGCACTTTATGTCAGCTATAAAAGGGGCCAAATATGTCCACTATAAGTGGCTTTTGTGTGCTGGGAACATGGGAGGTGCTCAATGTGTCTCTGGGGGAGGAGGAGGAGAATTGTATTAAACATCATATCAAAGGGCTTTTTTTGCCCCTACAGGCTCTAACCCCAACTTCCTTCCAGTGCAGAACTGAATCTAGGCAGTTTTAGGCCACAGCAAGAGTGAGAATATCCAGGCTGACCCTTCTCTGCCACATTCTTTGTACTTGGTGAAAGTTGCTTGACCTGGCAGACGTGATTTCAGTTCTTTGGGAGACCTCTGTCCTAGGAGGCTGGATAGATGCATTTGGCTCACAGTGGGCTGTATTTCCTTACCCGCTAGAGGAAGGAGAAGGTCAAGGTCTGGAGCTCACAGGCCCACTCAGTTCTAATGTTTCTAAGCGCTGCCAGGACTCCTGGGAGGGGCGCCCACACTAGGGAGAAGACTGCAGACAGCGGGGGCTGGCAGGCTTTATATGGCAGGCCCCATCTTCAGGTCCTGTCTTCTGAGGGAGGGTGCCTTATCTCTATCTCCCCCCTCCTGGGAAAGAGGAAGCTGTGGTCTGACTTCTGCTGAACTGACAGAACAAAAACCAGGGCCTCCTTAAGCACCGGCCATGATGAACTTGGGCCTTGACTCTGGGTTTCTGTTTTTCAAACTGGGTCCCAGAATGGCACGTCCTCGGAGGCAGCTTAGGTCCATGTGTTCCTTCTAGCTGCCCAAAGCAGCTGCCTGCCTTTCCCTTTAGAAGGGGCTCCTTGGCTCTGGGTGTCCTAGGCCTTTGCCTGGCCAGCCTAACAGAGGTGATCTAGCCTTGGCAAAGGTCCAAATCACTTGGAGGAGAACCCTGGTAGCCTTTGTCGGGGGACAGGGCTGAGATGCACCATCACCCACCTTTACCTTCATTGCCTATCAACTGTGATAGCAAATTGAAAAAAGTCTGTTTATTGTTGTTGTTGTTAGAGAAGGAAGCTGGGAGGTTAAGTGACTGGCCTGAGGTCAGCCATCCACCCCAAACACTTGACCTTGGCTCAGATGTGAGCAAAAGCATTTTCATAAAGATCAAATGTTTAATGCCGCTTTGGTTTCCACCTCCTGCAAGGTATCCTCTAGATCTGTGCCATCCAATATGGTGGCTGCTGGCCACACATGACTCATGAGTGTTTGAAATGTGGCTGGTCTGAATTGAGATGTGCTGAATGTGAAAAACATACTGGATTTCAAAGACTCAATAAGCAGAAAAGAAGGTAAAAATCTCATTCCTAATTTTTACATTGACGACATGTGGAAATGATGATGTTTTGGATATAAAATACCTATGAAAATTAATTTCACCTGTTTCTCTTTACGTTTAATTTAATTTTTTTTTTTTTTTTTTGAGACAGAGTCTCAAGCTGTCACCCTGGGTAGAGTGCCAGAGCGTCACAGCTCACAGCAACCTCAAACTCTTGGGTTTAAGCAATTCTCTTGCCTCAGCCCCCCAAGTAGCTGGGACTACAGGTGCCCCCCCACAATGCCTGGCTATTTTTTGGTTGTAGTTGTCATTGTTGTTTGGCAGGCCTGGGCTGGATTCAAACCTGCCAGCTCTGGTTGGTGCCCTAGCCACTGAGCTACAGGCGCCAAGCCAGTTTCTCTTTACTTTTAAAATGTGGCTATTGGGATATTTAGAATTGCATCTGTGGATCACAGATGTGGCTAGTGCCATAGTTCATTGGCTGCTGCTGCTTTAGAAGGTCCAGTGACAGATATGATAAGGAGGTGAACAAGGAGATAGGTTGGCTCTGCTGCACGGGTGTCTTTTGCTTCCCGGACACATTTTCTCAGGGAAACTGCATAGATAGGGTTGGAAGTGATGGCCAGATACAGAGCATCAGCTCTACCACATTCAGCATGAAGCCAGCAGTGCAAGGCCAGGGCATGGGCTTTGGAACCAGGCAGCTCCAGTCTCTGCAGCAGCGCCCACTAGCTGTGTGCCCTTGGACCTCTGACTCAGTCCTAAGCTTCAGTTTTCTCATCTGTAAAATGGAACTATAACACAGATCCCACTTAGAGGGTCCTTAAGAGGATTAAATGAGACAGAGTATGTCTAGCACCCGCCATGTACTTGGCACTGCCAGAGCTCAATAAGTTCAGATAACAAATGTAAATGACTGAAGTGTTAAAAGGCAGCCTGAGGACCAGAATAGGCTGGTTTGGGATTAAAGTATTTGGGATAAGCATAATGGATGCCCTGGTGGCCCCACTGCCGCCTCATCAGCCTCGCCATGCTTACCTGGTCCATGGGTAGAAATGGGCAGGCTGGCGGTTGGCACGTGCAGACAGGGTGGCCTCAGCAGTGGTTGGGCCCCGTGTCTTGTCTGCCAGGCTCTGCTCAATAGCCATCTGCATCAGCTCATCCTCACTTAGGCTGCTGTACAGGCTGTACTCCTCGTGCCCAATAGTGTGCTGACCGCCCTGAGCACTGATCTCCGTGGCCATCCTCTTCTACCTCCCACTCTGGTCTCCAGAAGAGACACTCAGTGGGGAGGAGGAAAGGGCAAATTAGAAAACCCTGTGAAGAGACCAAAACCATCCTGGTCACAGTTTAGCAAGATAGCTCTGTTACCCACAGGAAAGGCTGTGAGTTCCACTGGCAATCACACGTTCACTTTGTAGTCATTCATTTGGTCATATGATCCAGCCATCCATCTACACATCCACCCATGCACTCATCTATTCATTGACCCATCTACTCATCAAACCACGCATCCACCCATCCATCCATCCATTTATTCATTGTCCCATACATCTATCTGTCTACCAAGCCACTTATATATCCATCTATCCTCCCATCCATCTATTCACTCCATCCATGTACCCAACTATCCAACCGTCTACACCCATCCATCTATCCACCCTCCTATCCTTCCATCTACCTACCCAGCCATTTATTCATCTACCCTCTCATCAATCTTTACTTATCTATCCAACCTTCAATTGCCCATCCATTCTCCCATCCATCCACTCATCTATCTAATCATCCACTCTTCCCTCCATTACCTATCCTCCTCCACCCATTTATTGACCTATCCTTCCATCCATCTATACATCTATATATCCAATCATCTATTCATCCACCATTTACTTTTCCATTCCAGACAGCCATCTATACATTAACTAAAAGCTTACTTGTTGAGCCCCCACTCTGCTCAGACACTCTTCTAAGCACTGTGGACACAACAGTGATATCCCAACAGACAAAAGTCCCAAAATCATGGCGCTAACACAGTAATCCTTATATTCCTTCCTTTCAAATACCTTCAACATCCTATCCTGGCATTTCTCCATTTCTCTGCACTGTGGTGGGGCTGAGACTACTAGAGATGAATCAGGCACAGCCCACTACTTGAGATCGCATGATCTAGTTAAAACCAATCATTAAAACAATTTTCCATGTGAATTTCAGGGACTCTCTTCTAAAAATATGCCTCAAAGAGAAATGGACTTTGTTGGGAGTCAATTGCCTTTAGGAAATGAAGTAGAATCAGCTAAGCCTGATTTTTGTTTTGACTGATTGACTTGCACTGTGACTGTAGGTCAGTGGTTCTTGGCCCTGGATGAACATCAAAATCACATGAGATCTTTTCAAAAATACCCTAAATACCAGTGCTATACTTTGGTTTGTTCAGCAAATATTCACTCCCCTCCCCTGGAGGCAAATATCTCCCATCCCTTCCCATTGATATTGGACCCAGGTTCACATGACTCGCTCTGGCCCATGAGTGTTGATGGACACGAGGAAGCAAACACAGGACAAGTGTGTGTAGAGGGGTTTGCCCTCGCTCCTCTGCCATCACCAAGAGAAGAGGCCCCCACTGGAGAGAACCCCCGCTAGGGCAACCTGCGCCAGAGGAGCCCCAACACAGGAGGACTGTGGGCTGAGACTCAGTCTTCCAGCCTGGGTTGGCCTGCAGACCCAGAGCAGGAGAATAAATGCTTATTCAAGGTGCTTTTTTATGAGCATTCTTGATGCCCAACAAGACCAGGACAGGCACTTCCCAAAGGCAGCATCCAAACGGTCAAAAACCAAAAATAAAGGCCCTTAACTTCATGAGTGTTTGGGGTAATTCAAACCAAAACCCCAGCGCAATCCCTCTATACACCCCCCAGAATGACTCAAGTGAACAGGATGGAAAATACTAAGCATCGGGCAGGATATGAAATAACCAGGATTCTCCCCAGCATTGGTAGAACTGTAAAATTCTACCAATGTAGAAAAAAAGTGTAAAAGCCACTTTGGAAAATCAATAGTGGTTGTCAAAGCTAAATATACACGTGTTTTATGACCTAAAAATTCCCCTTGCCCAAAAGAATTATGTACATACATTCACCAAAAGACAAGGTTATAGTCATAGCAGTACTGTTCACGGTAAACCCACCTATAAGCTAACCAAACGTCTGTCAACATTTGAATGGATGAGTACCTTGTGGTATATTCTTGTGGTGGATAGTAGGCACCAATGAAAACAAGCTACAGCTATATCCAACAACAAGGATGAATTTCACTAACAACAAGCCCTATAAAAATAACATATATACACAATTCAATTTATATCAAGTCCTAAAACAAGCAAAACTGGTGTATGATGAAAGAAATCTGGGAAGTTGCTGATGGGGAGGAGGGACAGGGTGTGGGGAAGGCTATGGGAGCCATTTGTGTGTCTTTCTCAATTTGAGTAGTTCCATGGTTGGCTCCTGCTAGAAGAATCCCTGGAACAGTTCACCTATAATTCGTACACTTCTTCATGGGCACATTTCACTGCAGTAACATATCTACTTAAAACTTATGGAAAATAAATTGTAGAAACTCTTGATTCTTCAGTCCCTTCTCAGACCAATTAAGTCAGATTCTGAGAGTGTGTGGCCCACGTATCACCCTTATTTGACAAGCTCCCCAGGTGATTGGGAACTTCTTTTTGGAGAATGACCAGGCACAAAAAGCACAAGCCCATCAAATTACCCATTTGTGCTTTTTGATGGGAGGGGCAGAGGTGGGATCCCACAGTAAGACCTCTGCTGAGCCCTTTATGGAAATTACATTGTATAATCCCTAGAACACTCTTAAGAGCAACAACTATTGCTCTACAAAGCACCAGAAAATGAGTTATTAAATCAATCTGGGTACATCCAAACATAGCTAGAGGAGTCTGCAGACCCTGAAGAAGGAGAAAGGGTATATGGGACCAATGATCTCCATCCTCTGCACCTGTCTTTCCTGGCATCATGCCCCTCAACCTGCCTCTCTCCACTGACTCTGGCTGGCTTGACTTTCTCGTGCTGAGCCTCAGAAGTGGCCTCCATGGTGGGGTCCCTAGCCTCAGACCTCCTTGCCCACCCATTGTCTTCTCTGAAGCCCTAGCCCTCTGACCCCACACCCCAGACCCCAAGAAGTCCCTCCTCTAACAGAATAAAGTCTGCACTGCTTGTCCTGGCTTTCCAAAATCTGATCCTCATGCTCCCTTCTCCTCTTCCTCCATAAACCTGAGCTTCCAGCCAAAGCAGATGGATGGAGCATCTTCCCTCAGCACCTTCCTGCCCCGCTGCCCCTGCTTAGGCTGGGCCTGCTGCACCTTCCTCCTTCCCACACCCCGAGAACTCCTCTCATTGCTCAAGGCCGGGAGCATGTGCCCCTCTTCTGGGAAGCCTGCCTAGACTCTTCTGAGAAAAAGAACTTCTCCTTTTAGGAGGAGAACTTCCTTTCTGTGCTGTGCTCAGTAGTTCATGGGTGAACTTGACCCTGGATCCTTTCTCCAAGACCTTCTGTGAGGAGGTTGGAGTTCACTGCACAGCTCGTCAAATTACCTCTGTCACCCAGAGTGTGGCAGATCTGCTGATGGCCCACCCAACCGCCTCTCCCCTACTTTCCCTGACTGCAGAACCTGGCTTCATCCAAGCAAGTGTGCCCTGTGCCACAGATAGGTTGCAACTATTCTAAGCCAGATGTAACAATCCTGCCTCCCTGGCCTGTGACTAGTCTGGGAGTAGGATGGGGTGCTCTTAGGGAAGATTCTCTTCCAAATAAAACAGAAAAGACTGAAGAAAAGGCCCCAACCCTGCTTTATGCTTGGTGGACTTGATACTTGGCACTGTGGCAGCCTTTGTGTGACCATGAGGAGGACGGATTAAATGATAGCTTGTTACAGTGAGTTTGACAGGATGGGTCCTTCATCATCCAGCTGAGCTGCCAAACCAATGCTGGGTCCACCTACATCAGCCTACTTGCTGGTAAAGACTGAAGTTCCTTGTAGTTTCAGTCAATGCTGGCAGGATTTTCTGTTATATGCAGTCTATGTCACCTTAACAGACAGCTCTCAGGCCTGGATGACAGTCTTAAGAATACATCAAGGCCCTGACTGCATCTCAGACCAATGGACCAGAGCTGCTAGGGCTGGGACACCCACACCCACACACTATGACGTTGGAGACCTCTCTGGTTATTTTAGTAGCCACGATCGGTATCTCAGGTCGCCATTCTGTGGTCCACATGAGGGAAGGGGGAAGGGTGTCCTGACCTCAAAATAATTTTATACCTGACGTTTGGAGTACTATATATATTTTTTGCAGCAGTGTCAGTTTTATTTATTGTGAAAAGAGTCTAAGACAGGATAGAGACACTTGGGTTTATGTCCCAAATCAGCCAAAGGTCCCTCTCCTCTGGCCCCCTCATACTGGCAGGGACACCTGTGCAGCTGGGTGGGTGCCCTATCCCCACCTGACCCAGCCCAGCTTCCTGATCCTTCTCTGCTTTCATGTGGCTGGGGGCCCTGCCAGGTCTGGGTTAGCCTGGCTCTGCCTTCAGAAGGCAAGGGTTCTGCCACATGAGGGGTGACCTACTCAGCTTCTCCAGAGCCAGGGGTCAGCTTTACCCACCTGCCTGGTACAAAGCAGAGTCTTACTCTGTGTGGTACTGAACTAACAGGAGTTGCTCGTGCCCAGTGCTTGGCCTGGCATTGAGGTACCCCTATCGGAAGATGTGTGCTTGAAGCCAGGGGACAAAGGGAGATCACTGGACTAAGAGTCACAGACCTGAGTAGTAATCTCCATGCTGAGGCTAGGGTGCTGAGTGATCGCCACTAAGTCTCTGTCCCACTCTGGGTCTCATTTTTCCCATTGCAAAAGGGGGATTTGGGGCAAGAAGTTTTCCATGCCTCTTCTAATGCTAAAGACTCTGCAACTCAGTGAGGCATTTGGTTTAGCTCTGTGCTATCGAACCCCAAGCTCCCTGTCCCTGGGGATCCCTTGTGGCCACTTCAACAGGTCCCCATATGGAAAGAGATTAGCATTGGTCCTAGGGGAACAGGAGGGAGTAGATGGATCTCAGGTCTGGATGTTAAGACCCCTAGGTCTAGTTTCAAGTCTGCAACTATGTGACCTGGGGCAAGTCACTTCCCCTTCCTGGGCCTCAGTTCCTTTATCAGTAAAGATGGAAGTGAAACAAGCTACTTTACTGTACTGTGCAGGATGTCCCAAAATGTTCCTGAGGTCACTGTACATAGGGAAGATGGGAAATTGTGGCTAAATACACCTTTATTTACAAAATATTCATTAGAAAATGTTACAAAGAAGTGGCAAAAATTTTATAAAATTTCGTAATGAATATTTTGTAATAAAGCTACATTTAGCTCCAATTTCTCATTATCCCCATGTATGGTAATTCTAGGAGCCACTTTTAGGATACCCTGTATAAGCAATATATGCTAAGCTTAGGTAGACAGCTTATAGGGGGTAAAACAAGTATTTAATGGGGATCCCTCCAGCCCCCTCATCTCAAGACAGCTATTAGCCCCACAGCCTGGTATGGGGCAGTCAGAGGCTCACTGACAGCACTTGGCCACAGGGTCACTTTCCTGACAGGAGCTCTTGGAGGCAAGAGCAGCCAGGTAATGGTCACCCAAATGGCCAGTCCCACAGCTAATTCCAGACTCACTAGATCCTTCCCAAGCCTCTCCCCTGGCTTGGACATCACTCAGAGATTTGCTTCGTGTGCAAGATTTGCTTCATGACAGCCCTGGAAGGTCAGAAGATTTTTCATTGAATTAACTAAGTTCCCCTACAACCTGCTCCTTCCAGAAAGAACTTAATGCCTCTCTGTTATTGGTCCCATTTTACAGATGAGACAACTAAAGTTCAGAGGGGGAGAAGAAGGGTTTGCATGAGGACAGATAGCTAGAAAGTTGGAATTTGAAGCCTGGTCTTCCAATCTCAAAGCCAATGTTCCTTCTGGCAATTCCTAGATCACTGATCCAACTGACACATAAGTGGGTCCTGAGCAGGCCCATCTTTACCCCGCCTGGCCACCTGGCACCTCTTGGTCTGTATCTGTGCACTGGACACCACATCGGGCTCTTTGTATCTCCCTGAGAAGAAGGTACACGCAGATAAGGGATAAGGGGGCTGGACCTTGACAAGCCCTTGAGAAAGAGAGGCTCTGCCTTGGGGAAGGCAGATTCCCTGCCCCCACGTGGGTCTACATGTCTCTTGTTTTCCCCACCAAGTTCCTCAGCCTTGAGGGTTCCTGACTACATTACACATCTGTAGTTTCTTCATGCATAAAATAGAGATATTGTCAAGTATTATTACAGAGTTGGTGGTATAATCAGTAAGGCTCCTGTGTGTATCGGCTCAGCAGGGGACCTGGATGTTAGCAAGAGTGTGACACACACACTGTCGAACTGTTGCAATCGTAGGCTGATGACACTTGCCAGAGATGCTATGGGTGTCTCCCCGGGGACAAGTGGAGCTGCTTGGTCTTAGCATGAAAGGGAAATTATGAAACCTGTGGCATTATTGGAGTGACCAGGGTGACCTCTTGGAGTCTCAGTTCCTCCATCTATAAAATGGACGTAATAAGGGCACCTATTTCTTGGGAGGGGGTGATGGTGATCCCGAGTGACACTTTGGCCCTCTTTTGACCTCAGTTTCTCCTCATCTTCATGCTGCCCAGCTTGATTTCTGAGTCCTCTCGTGGGGACTGGACCACCTTCTGAGCCCCTCCCTACAAATCCAGGGCCTGCCTGGAGGAAGGCCAGCAGCCCCAAGGGATGCTCTGGGAGGCCAACTGGGGTAAAAATATCCTTTTCCCAGGGAAAGCAGGAGTCCAGTGGGCTCTGCCCAGTCTGATGGGGCTTGAGAGGGAGGGGTGCTCAAGGGCTGGCCATTCCAAGGCCAGGTTAGAGTAGGGGAGACCAGCCCGTGGTGGGGCCTCCAGGAGCCCTTCTCTTGCCCTCTCTACAGCACCTGAAACTTTGGGCCAGGGGAGCCCCCATCTCTCCCAGGTTACATTTGTAAAGTGGCTGTGACAGGGTTTCTTGAGTTACATGTAATGCACTCAGAATGGTGCCTGGTCCATTCAGAGCCAGTGTTCCTCTAATGGGCCTCAGTCGCTGTATCTGTGAAGTGGACAGAGACACATGGACGCTTGCAGAGCTGTGCTGAGGACTAAAAACTAGCATTTGAAAGCCAGCTGCTTTTCACCCCAGTTCCTTCCCCTTCCACACATCTAGGGTCTGCCTGGGGTGCAGTGGATAGGATAGGATATGTATGGTTGTTTGGGGTGCTGTGGTGGGAGGAGGCCACCAAAAAACTAGGGACCAGAGGAGACACCCAGAGGAGGATGCAGCTGCGCACACCAAGCTCCCATGGCCAGGGACTTGGGTGGGGCATGTGAGGCTGAACAAACCCCTGTCCATCCCAGCTGTGTTTGTAGGTGGAGCTGCTCACCAACCTTCCCTGCTTTGCCCGGCATGCCTCCAGAGACAGTTCACACATCTCCTCCACTGGGAAGCCTCCCTCATGGCTCCTTGGGAGCACAGCTGTCGTGGAGAAGTTTACCGTGTGGTGGCAGGGTGGTCCTGTGGCCCTGGTGCCCCACCTCTCCCTGCCCTGCCACCTGCTGGCCACATGATGGGGAGCAGGTTACTCACACCCTTGGTGCCTCTGCAGAATAGGAGTGATAATGGCATCCGGTCCGTGGAGGTGATGTCAGAGGAGAGAAGCAACGGAAATGCGGAGAACAGTTGCCAGCTCGTAGCCAGCAGCTCCTGAAAACCTGCTCACATTATTCTACAACCCCCAAGATGCTGGAATTCTCTGCCATGACCCCAGAAAGTTGGCAAAATGGCCTTGGTCCATTCCTGCTGGGTGGACACCCACTGGGATCTCCCTTCTAGCTGGTGGTTCTCAAGGAGGCTCCAACTCAGGGGGTCATATCCCCCAGCTCTCTTCCACTTAAAAAATGCAAGAACGAAAGTGAAAGTGGCCCAGGCCCAGCCTTCTCCTGTGGCCAAAAAATAAAACTGTGACCATCAGTTCCCCAGGGTGTGTGCAGAGCCTGCCCAGCAGTTCCAAGGATCACTAATGGGGCACAGCTTGGGGAGGAGGGAGAGACCTCCACACCTTCCAACCCCAGGCATGGAATGGACTTCGCCCACTCATTCCAAATTCTCAACTCCCCGGTGCTTAGAACTTGGGAAGGACCTGCAGCTGGGTCCACTCCACGCCTCTCAAGTCTGCCCTTGAGTTTGTGTACCAGGGACTACCTACCAATGACAAGAGTGGCTGTTCAGTGAGCATGTCATTCATGTACCGGCACTGGGTGCACAGTAAGGACTACATAAATATTTTTTTTTTTTTTTGAGACAGAGCCTCAAGCTGTCCCCCTGGGTAGAGTGCCGTGGCATTACAGCTCACAGCAACCTCCAACTCCTGGGCTCAAGCGAGTCTCCTGCCTCCGCCTCCCTAGTAGCTGGGACCATAGGCGCCCGCCACAACGCCCGGCTATTTTTTGGTTGTAGCCGTCATTGTTGTTTGGTGGGTCCGGACTGGGGACTCGAACCCGCCACCTTAGGTGTACGTGGCTGGCGCCTTAGCCGGTTGAGCTATAGGCGCCGAGCCAGGACTACATAAATATCCAGTGAAGGTCCGCTTATCCCT